>PVKB01002503.1:0-262212 GCA_004027205.1 Ctenodactylus gundi | reverse complement strand
AAATCTATTTTCACTTCTTAGATAGAAAGAAAATTCTTTTCCTAGTATGCCAAAGGTATTCAACCCACTGTAGATACTGATATCCTGAATTGATTATATAATACCTAAGACCTCCCATCCTTTAACCCTTTACCCTCTAATGTCTCTGTGCATACATGAACTTCAAGTCCACTGAATGGTAGAGCCATTTCTGCCTAAGGATACTGCACTATTGATTTGCTTGGGGTTTTTTTTTTTTTTGCCTATTTGATCCAGACCTTCATTTTAAGAGATAATTTTTAAAGCTTCCCAAGTCAATTAGCCAAGTCTACATCATTGTAAACACTCATTTTAAAGGAGCTTTCAAATGTAGTTTACTGTATGCTAGGCTTTAATATGTTATTAATAAGTTATGAATAACTTAATAGTTATTGATAATCCAGAGGAATTCTCTAATGATAAATATAATTCAGTGTGAGAAGGACACCAGAGTAACTAGAGGGACCATAAAGGAATGACCCAGAAGTTGTTCTTAATCATTTCAGAAATTCACTTCCGCCCTCTCCACTTTAGAACTACAACTTTTCAGGACTATCACTAGCTATCCTTCGAGGCCCTCACGGTCCTGATGACAGTTGGTTAGCACATACAGTACCTACAGATTAGCCCAGCAGGCATGTCCAACCTGTGGTACACCTTTTTCCTGACCTCTTTTTGTTTTTGTTGTTGTTATTCGTGTGTTTTGAATGTTGAGCTGTCTTGGACCAAATATTAAACTGATATATAGATAAAAGCACAAAAGCTCCCTTATTGGTTGCTGCTGTTACAACATTAAGAAAACCCAACGAGGAGTGGAGATGGAAACGGAGCAAAACTGACCGGCCTGAGCCCTGCAGGCTAGGGAACCCCCCGCCCCCCCACCAAAAAAAAAAAAAAAACAACCCTATAATCTCCTCTTCCTGCTCAATAGGCATTTTCAACCACCTCCTTTCCAAACTCACACAGTAGTTCATTTTTCTCATACAATAAGATCAACCTGTTTTTTTTTTAAAAAAGGATGTGTATCTTTGGCTATTACATTCTAATTACTATATCTTTCATAACTGGTATGAATAAACAGAACCTGAGCCTTGTTCTCGAGTGAGCACTGTCTGTAAATATTTATATTCACTGCTACCCTTCCCCCACCCTCTATCAAAGTAAAAGACAATCTCCTTGACGCATGTAACGGTTTCAAAAGTGTTTTTGCTGAGCAAATGACTGTTGTTACATTTATGAGCTCGGCGACCTTCCTTTACAGCACCGTTCCTTACTTTGCTACCCTGATTGAAAGGACGCAGCATTCGCTGTCTGATTCACTTTCAGCTGCGTTTGCCTGAGAGATCCGGTTATCTCCCTAGAGGGGCTTTTCCCTCCTTCCCGAGAAGAGCTTGCCTGGGGATCAAACAAGCCATTCCCGAGCTGGGAAAGGACCCACTAATGAGGAAGTCGGGCGCTAAGCCTTGCGGCTCCCTTATCTCCCTCCATTAACCCGCCCCTGAGAAGGGGGAGCTGGGGGCCGGGGACGGACGACTGACCCAGCACGGTGGACCCTGTCCGCTGTGGCTCTGGGCCACTTTGATCTCCTGTGTCTGCCTAATCAAGTTCATCTACTGCCGCGACCGAGGCGAGTCAGCGAGTCACCTTCAACAGTTCGTTTATCGGATGGTCCTTTTCCTCTGGCCTCCGCCCCATCTGATTTCCAAATGTCAGTCTCTCGCCTTCTCTCTAAACTTCCCATCAAGAGAGACACAGCCCTTCTTCCTTATCGTCCTTTGATGTGCAAATGCCCTTTCTATGCACGTGTGGAGAGAGAGGGCGGGGTCGGAGAAAGCCACGAGGTGAACTTAAGGGACTTTGTGTGAATGTGCAAATCACAGCGAGAAGGGTACACCTGGCCCGCTGGTAGAGCTGCCCCGTCATGGGATCAGGTTACACTGAAAACTGAATAGTATCTGTGTACCTAGTACTGAGTCCTGGCGCAAAGGCAAGGGGGAAACGGTGGTTTTGCAGAAACTGTCATCATTTTGGCTCAGGAAAGTATTTCAGGCAATAGCAAGTCAACGCTCGCCGCAGGGCGCTCGCTCCGGGGTCCCTCCTGCCTGCCGGGTGGGTTAGCCTTCCGCGGGAGTTCTCAGTGTTGGTCACCTACAAGGTGAGCTGGACCAGCCAACCCAGCGGGCACGCAGGGGCGGGGTGACGAGTGTCAAGGCCCCCCGCCCTCCTGCACACACACACACACACACACACACACACACACACACTCCTTCGCGGCCCCTCCCAACGCTTTGAAATCCCATCCCGGCTTTGTCGTCTCCCCCGCGAGGGGCCGGAGCGCTCCCAGCCCTCCGTATATAGCGGCCAGAGCCGCGTGCGCCTGCAGTCGGGGCTCTGGGACCCCGGGTGGCTCCGCGGGCCCTGACTCTGCACGGTTTCCTGGGGACCTGGCCTGCCTGCCGAGTGACATCCCTCCTTTCTCTTCCCTTCTTCCCGGTCGAGTCCTCGAGAGATGCCAGCTCTGGGCGCGGGGGGAGCTGCCCGGTTCCTGGTCTCCCTGATAGCGGTGACCCTCGGCAGCCACCCTCCGCCTGGGGCCGGCGCCACCTTGAACTCCGTCCTGCTCAACTCCAACGCTATCAAGAACGCGCCCCCGCCGCTGGGCGGCGCTGCCGGGCACCCAGGCTCGGCGGCCAGCGCGGCGCCGGGGGTTCTGTACGAGGGCGGGAACAAGTACCAAACCCTGGACGGCTACCAGGTGAGAGGGGGCCGGATGCTGCGACCCCGCAAGGGTCTCATTTGCAGAGCAACGGGGCGGGACGCAGATGGCCTTGGGAAGCGCTGTTTTTTTTTTTTTTTTTTTTTGGGGGGGGGGCAGTTGGCCGCCGGGCTGGGAGGAGCCTTGGGGTCCCCTCACCTTCCCGGGCTCCCCCCGCAGCCTTACCCCTGCGCGGAGGATGACGAGTGCAGCGCGGACGAGTACTGCTCCAGCCCCGGCCGCGGAGGGGGCGCCGGCGGGCAAGTCTGTCTGGCCTGCAGGAGGCGCCGGAAACGCTGCGTGCGCCACGCTATGTGCTGCCCCGGGAATTACTGCAAAAACGGTGAGTCGTGTCGCTCCCGTTTGCACTCAAACCACGCTGCACCTAGGGCTGGAAGGACGCCTCTCTGCCTCTGCCAAGGCTGACGCGCCTCTAGCAAGGAAAGGGGTGCTCAGTATGCAGGATGCTGAGATGCTTCAGCCTGAGAGGAGGGGGAAAGACGGAGACCTCCGGAAGTCCTTATCTTCCTGGGCTCCTCAGGGACTTTCGCAGCTTGCCTCAGAGTAGATCCTTCCATAAAAGTTTGTCTGGGGGTGGGGCGGGGATCCTTGGGCTCCACTGAGAAGGAGAGGAGGAGGAGGCAGCGCCAGGAAAGGCAGCACTGGCCTGTTTCTTAAGGTGACTCTCCTGGCTGCTCTAGGTTGGCCTTTCCTGTAAGATCCTTGGACCTTAGAATTTACCAGTCAGAGGACAGAGTGTCTTTTAAGTGCCGGTCATTTTAAAAAGAGATCTTGGTACCATAGCACCCTGGTCTCTCTCCTCTTCCTCCCATCCACAGACCCACAGAATTTTATTGTCTCTAAGAGGTCCTCTCCAGAAATAAAACTACAGGGTGGATACACTCTGTAGGACCAAGGAGCACTCCAGGATGGGCTAATTCAATAGCTGTACTATGGAAATTACACAGTAAACTCGTAGGTGAGATTGCATCTTTGAGGCAGCTTAGTTTAATTTGGTAACAAACAGTCTGGCAGAACTCATATAGCACCAAAACCAGAGAAGTAGAGAAGTTATTTTTAAGATAAATTTAAGTGGCTGATTTTCTGTTTCTTACTCAAGGGGTGATATTAAGAGGGAAGAAATTTCACCATGACTGCTCTAGGTGTTAGAAAAGAGTTTTAAATAGCTACACTGGCGATGTTTCCTATGATTGTTCATTGTTCTGTTCATCTGATGAGTTGTGCATTAATATTAGGAAGTTCGCCTTAAGTTACTGAAGTCTGGCATAATAGATTGCCCCTGTCACAGCCACTATCAGTAATGCATTACCACCTCAGATTTAATCACTATTTCCTGTTTCTTTAGGGATATGTATGCCTTCTGATCATAGTCATTTCCATCGAGCGGAAATTGAGGAAGGAATTATTGAAAGTTTGGGTAATGATCACAGCACCTTGGATGGGTATTCCCGGAGGACCACACTATCTTCAAAAATGTATCACACAAAAGGTAGATCAAAAGACCTTCGTGTCATCTTTTTCTTTTTTTTTAGTACACCAGAAGTGTATTTTTGGGTTACTTGAATGGAGGCTTAATCGTAACTATGCACTTTTCCTACCTTCTCCTCCTTCATAGGACAAGAAGGTTCCGTCTGTCTCCGATCATCAGACTGCGCCACTGGCTTGTGCTGTGCTAGACACTTCTGGTCTAAGATCTGTAAACCTGTTCTTAAGGAAGGTCAAGTGTGCACCAAGCATAGGAGAAAAGGCTCCCATGGCTTGGAGATATTCCAGCGCTGTTACTGTGGAGAGGGTCTGTCTTGCCGGATACAGAAGGACCACCATCAAGCCAATAATTCCTCTCGTCTCCACACCTGCCAGAGGCACTAATCCAGCGACCCAAAAGCAGAGGACCCCTTTTATATAATATATGCTATAAAAATCCTTTATGATGTGTCGACGCAATCCCAAGGATGTACACATTTTTTGATTCTAGTCAAGCATTCCAATAATACCTTCTGAAAATCTGGAGTGTAAGAGCTATGTTTCTTTATGGAACTGCCCTGTGATTGCAGTAAATTACTGTGTTGTAAATTCTCAGTGTGGCACTTACCTATAAAAGCAACGTGGCTTTTAATTATTTTTCTAAAGGTGCTACACTGTCCGTTGTCTCACTTGTTATGTAAATTTTTGTACACATTGTTATCTTGATTCTAATAAATATTCTATATTGAATTGAAATAAATAACTTCAATTTATAATTCCTAAATGTATTATCTCTTCTTGGAATAATAAGTGATAGCCATCTAAACTTTAAGCTAAAAATACTAGTTTATTTTCTGAAGGGTACTCTCTCAATGCTTCAGTTATATTTCTCTCTAGGCCATGAATGATTTTGAAAGATAAGTTAGCATTTAATATGTGAGAAGCCCATAAATTCTGGGATTGTAGCCTCAGAGAAGGGGTGTATATATGTCAAAGTGCTCTAAATGAATATAAATATGGCACATAGGAGAAAAAACATTTTCTTAATATAAAACAATGAGTAACATTGAAGATGCTTTCACCACTGATAAACACCATGATATAACATATTGATGTAACTCCACTGATATAACACAATCTTATGTTAGATTGAATCCTACATTACTATTTTTTAAAGTTCCTAATTTATTAATATTATCTACCAAAATGGTCAATACCTATTGGACACAAATGAAAATGCCCATGAAAAGAGTGTCAAGGGCCAGGAAATGTGGCTCAGTGGTAGAGCACCTGCCTGGCAGGTTCAGTGGGGAGGGAAAAAAACAAAGCAAAGAGTGTTCTGTTTGAGCTGACATCAAATGGGGATGGTGCAGTCCTGCAATTCTAGTAATCTGGGAGGCTAAGGCAGGAAGACCACAAGTCCTGTATGGCAACCTAGTGACTTGGTGAGATCCTGTCTAGAAACCACAAAGAAAAAAAAATGGACTGGGCATGCAGCTTAGAATGAGTGAAGTGCCTGGGCTCATATACCAGAAAGAAAAAAAGGAAGGAAGGAAAGAAAGAAGGAAAGAGAGAGAAAGTGAGAGAGAAAGAGAAAGACAGAGAGAGAAAGAGAGAGAGAAAGAGAAACAAAGAAAGGAGAAAGGAAGGAAGGAAAGAAATAAACCAAAGTAGTTGGTGATTGGCTTAAAGAGGTCATGGAAATATATAAATACAGTTAACCAATTATTTGAAAAAAAAATCTTAGAGTTTTATACACAGTAAAGACACTATAATAACTTTGATCTTAAATAATTAAATAACAATTACAAATTGTTACATACACTACTTGTATCTCTTCTTGCTTGTTGAACTGAATATTTCAATATTTGCTTAAACTGAAATCTAGTCGTTGGGATGAGGATATAGGTATATGGTTTCAGAAAAAAAACCACAGCCAGGAATCAACACGATCTTTGCATCTTGCCAAATTTGATAGTTCTACTGGGTAGAGGAGAAAACCACCTTCCAAATTTATACTTTTTCTGTAGTATTCTGAAAGCCTCCATCAAAACCACAAAACGCTGGGTGTAAGCCATTCAGTGGATAGTAGCAACCGATTAATTGTCTACCCAGTTCCCTTAAATAGCACAAATGTCCTAGAACGTTTGCTGCTTTTGTGTTCCAGGAAGTGGTTCATTTGCTACAGGCCCAGCCAACAGGACTCAAACTTCAGTTGACTCTTTACTGGGAGGAAAGCTGGCACAATGTGTGCAGATATCCGTTCTTTTTGTCTGGAAGCCTCACTTTTCTCTCCCGGAGAAACTTTCTTTTTCTACGTGTGTTCACTTTCTGAAGTGCCAGGAAGGCCAATTCTTAAGGTCTGCCATCTCCAATAAAGCACAATAGAGGAAACAGGAAACCCTTTCATGAAAAGAAGAAAGAAGGGCCTCCTGTTTAAAAGGGGACCAGAGCAAATGCCTAAAGGGCTTTGGTTATTGGATCCCTTCCTTTCTACAGGAATCTACTCTGGGCAGAGCCACTATCTCTGCACATCTCAGTCTGTGGGCCTGAGATGGGGGTGGGAGGCTGGAGGAGCAGCAGCCACGAAGGGATACTTCTCTTTCCTCTCCAACTGGGAACTGAGGAAGTGATTTCTAGGAAAAATAAACTCTGCCCATTATGTGGTTGAAAAAATATATCAAAAAGTATGGCTATTTTATGAATTAGATGCAGCTGGAAGAGGAAAGTCATATAAAAGACATACTAAAAGAGGATGATTTAAGGAATCTAGAACTTTTACATAATGTCTGCTTAAAATGTTTTGGGGTAGTGGTTGCTTAACTATTAAACAAGTTATTAAAATGAAAAATATATGCACATAGGAAAATTTCATAAAGTATCTTATCATTTGATGATAAGATTAAGGCAAAAACATCAGTACTGCTTCCAGTTTGAGAAAGGTAGAAATGAGTGACAGTTGTTGCCAAACTTGCCTAATTAGAATAACCTCCAATCATTTAGAAATATCAAGATCTAGGCCACACCTTCTACTGGTCAGTCAAAAGATCTTTGGCAAATCACAGGCATTTTAGGTCCTACACCTTGCTTTACTTTACTTAGACCATCTTGTGGGGACTCACTCTTTTGCAAGATTTCATTGAGTTTGTGGTATATTGGGATGAGTATACTGTCATTCATTTAATCAGTCAATCCCGAGGGATAGAAGATTGAGTTGTTTCCAGAGTTTTGACTCTAAAGAACACTGTGCCATTGTTGCACCATATAGTTAGAACATAGCAACTGAGCTTTACACAGAATCTAAAACCAGAGACAAGCTTTTTTTGGTGGCTACTCAAAGGGTTTGGCATGGGTAAAGTATCAAGGAGTCTGCTTAATACAAATCTCCAAGGGGGGGGGGGGAAGGAAATACAGGGTTATCCTGACAATTTTATAATAAACAATAATGTCTGGCACTGAGTTGAAGGTAGACATACTCTACATGCTTTGATTTGAAATAATTACCAAACTTAAACCACACATTCTTCGCCCCTCCTCTCTTGCTTTGCTAGACTATTTCAAACTTTGCTTAATCTATCGACAGCAATGAGGATAGAATATGATGTTTAAAAGTCATAAATATGCAAACTATGTTTAATATTTCCACCATACACTTCATTTTTCCACATTAAATCGAGTTTAATTCACTTATAAAGTTAATAACATAGTTATATAGTTATAAATTTTATGAGTTTTTAAATTTTACAATTATTTCTAATTGCACAGCCAAGTTAACACGCAGTGGAAACTCTAGGTCATTACATTTTTCATTTTATAATTTGCTATATATTTAACTTTATCCTGATAGCAACTCTCTTTTGTCATTTCACAAGTGATAAAATTAAGCTTCTAATATCTCCAATTGAGTTCTGTAATTGTAATTTTTATATCTAGGTGTTAATCTAAGCATAACAAAATGTAAAAGATGTTAAAATATAAAAAAACTATATAATTTAGACACCTGATGTTTGCATAAACATGTGTACAGGAGTGACCAATATGAATATTTGAATTTAAAAAATGATAATGGTAAAGACATATTGCCTGTAATCCCCTTAACATACCCTCTCACCGTTATTTGAACACATTTATTCCATCATTCCTGCCCCTTTTTTGAGGCAACTCCGGACTCCTCTTGCGTAAGTATCTTTATGAGATGTGCTAAAAAACACACAATGAATACTTCTGCTATCCAACAGAAAACCAGACTCAAAAATATTACAAAGTGTCTTTAGCCACCTTATTCACTAGATATGGCATCAAGCAACTTCTGGCTCTCTTACAAAAATGACCAAAAAGGATAAACCTTTTGAATTGATTCACAAAATCAAGGCACTCACAGCCAAACAACTAAAAACACTCACGAAAGAGAACTTTCAGAACTGCTTTGGAAAGTGACAAGAACAGTAAAGCAAGACTTTGAAACAAGGGGAGTCTCTGAGGAAGATTAATGGCAGTGCATCTTTTATTGCAATAATTTTAAATTCACTGTATTCTGAATTATATTTCATATATGTAGGTCTTTAAATGTTTGGCATATTGATCTGCTCACTGATTATTACGATGTTGGCAATGAACTCTCATACTACTTCCTCTAAGTAAATTTACCTGTTATAATGTACAATGGATATAAATAAGCAAAGAGACTGATACAAGTATCATTTTTCTTAAATTGAAACAAACTAAACTGCATTATATTTAAACATATTTTTACAAATTTTCTATTTTTATTATCAAATTCTTTGTATATATGGACTATACAATTTTTCAAAAGTAGGGTTAAGTTACTTTTTATTATCATTTATAAGACAAATAATAAAATAAAAAAATTATTTTATAACAGGAGAAAAATTTTAGTGGATTAATTCTATATACATAATCTTAAAGATTAGTTACAGAACATTGAAAATTTAAAAATTTCTGCTCTTATAAAATAATTCACACATTTGTTGTTTGTCTTATATAGTAATTAGATGGCTTTAAGAAATCTTGAAGAATGGCTTGCCTTACTCTAGTTTCTACAAGAAAAAAGAAATTTTACTTTCAATAGTAATTCCCATTCACTCAAAGTGACTACATAGTCCCATCTGGTATTACTTGTTCCTGCATGTTGACTATGTAACACATTTTTTCATTCCTAGAAAACCTACACTTTCTATAGAGAGTCAGAATATTTTCCATCCCTGGATTGAAACTCAGGTTGTGGCTTCCACTAAATTAAAACAAATTCTGTGGATGTCATTAGCCAGTCTGTTGCTTCCCAAGCTTGTCTTCCCATTAGGATCACAGGGGCAATACACAAACCTCAAACGCCTGTGATTTGCCAAAGAAGTTTTGACCGACTGATAATAAGCTGTGGCCTAGATCTTATTATTTCTTAATGATTGGAGGGTATTCTAATTAGGCAAGTTTGGCAACAACTATCGCTCATTTCTACCTTTCTCAAACTACCAGCAGTACCGATGTTTTTGCCTTAATCTTAACAGATTTGTGAAACATTGTGTTGACTCTGAGACTGGAATTTTAATTTTTTTTGAGCTTGCTTGCAGATGATTAGAGGGAGGAATGGGATTGCCCAGAATATAGCTCAACTTGGGAATCTTTCCCCATCTGTGAAATGGCCCAAGGCTGAGAAAGAGAAAGGGGATAAGAATATTGCATAGACTTTGAAAAAATCTCCTACAGTTCCAGCCACTGTGAGTTAAATTAGATGAATAATAGTTCAATGTTAGCTAAAGTGCTGTTCAAAATAATTGTAATACATAATTTATTAGCTGAAGAAGATCCAAGATACCAAGTTCTAGTACAGTAAAGTTTAACGATCAGGTCACAGAAAAATCTATGTTCCCAGAAGGCATAAGCAATAACATGACAGTAACGTGTGCCAGCTCCACAACCTTCCCTGAGCATACAATGCAACTCAAAACCGGTGGTTTCTGTGCCTAAATGAACATTTAAAAACCGTTAAACTTCTGAAAACCTTGTGGTCTAAAATACGGCTGAAGTTTGTGCTCTAATGGCTTATGTTTACGTATCTCCTGTGGCCATAAAACCTTTCATGTGTTTTAAGTGAATGAGCAGCCATAGTCCATCACCGTGGAAGCCTTGTGTAGTGGCTGCCAGGTGACACAGCCTGTTGTCGAAGGCACAGACAACGCAGAAAGCTGAGTAGAGAGAAAAGAAAACCAGTAAACCACTGCTTAAGCTGGTTTCTAGTGTCTTCTAATTCCTTAAACTCGCAACTCTAAAAAGTTGAACTCTGAGCTCATCTGAGGTGGGGAAACACACACAGGTGGCCTAACTTTTAATTATTTCAAAATTTCCAGTGAAAGTCCCAGGTGCCAAAGTCTGGAAGATTCTAGTCCTTTGTTTTTTTTTTTTTTTCCTTTGACGCTAAGCGCCAACAGCCCTGTTCATCCACAGTGATGTCTGGGTCACTGTTGCTCATAATCACTTCTTTGCCTGTTCTGATTTGCTGATCCAGCTGCTACTCTATAAACATCATTTTGCAGAGACCTTCATTCTCAGTTCTTTGTTGCTGACTGACTCAGCTGCTCAAAAACTATTGATGTTGTCGGCACACTCACCAAGTTTCTGGTGCAATTAGTATGAAGTGTACCTGAGCCTCTAGAAGTTTTTAATGGCCCAAGATAATTCTAACATGCTGCAAAGTTTGAGAACCGCCATTGTAGGAGGTGGGATGCAACACTGACTTCCATGTCCAGTCCTGACCTTTTCTACATCTGACCCAGTATTCATAGGCACTAGGTAGAACCTGAGAGTAGGTAGCAAGATGGATTGCCAGCTTAGTCAACCTTCGCTTGAATGTGATAGGTCAATTATTGCACCAACCTCTAGTAGTGATGGGTTTTGTAGTTTACATAATAGACATCCTGTGTGATGTTTATTTATCAAAGAGCACAGAAAATACCCCGAAGATAAAGCCTGACAATTGTTTAATTCAATTATGTATGCAAGCAAATTAAAGAAAGTGAAACTTTAAGTGTACCCAGAGACAACTGTATGTATTCTAAAATTGATTTTTAAAAATATGTAAACAAGTGAATATGAAACCCAAGCTTGTATCTAGGCTAAGAATGAGTAATGACAAAAAAGTGAAATCTTTAATTAGGAATAATGATACAAATTGTGTTGAAACTACATCAATCTACGCTTTACAGTTTATGTGATTCTGAAATTATGTCAATCCAGGCTTTACAAACTCTACGGTCCTAAAATGGCAAGATATTTCTTACTGAAGTGACTTTTTCAAACCTGTGGAATATTTTCAAAGCAAGAAAAAAATTAGATTAAAAATCATTATTTTCAAGTAGATCTAGTGAAATAAAACTTCTGGGCTGAATTATTCTTTTAGAGTTGTCATTTTATGGATGACATTATATTAATAGAAACCAAAGGAGTGAAATTTACCAGGCTGCCAAAATATCCCTACAAAGCACAATATTTTCATAGCTGAAGGTTTTCTTGCTACCCACATATTTATAGACAAATATTTTACAATAATTATAGGCAAAAACTACTTTCTGAAAATTATACATTGTTTTATAAGCCTCCTATAAGTTAAAGTGTTTATTGATATTCTTCTATTTCCTTATTCACACTTATATCTTAGTTCATAAGACACACTAATCTTAAAAACTAATAAAATGTACTTTTACAATTAATCTCCAATAAACAAATCTCTTAGCTCTTAATTAGGAAGGCTTAGCTTATTTTTAACTTTTTTGCCTGCTTTATTCCATCACCTCTTATTTTAAACCAAAAACAATACAAGAACTTTTTTAAATAATGAAAATATTAGTTGAGAATTATTTCTTTATGCCTATTAAAAGTTTAATAATCCATCTTGCTAGCCTAATTAGGATGGTCCTATAATAATTGCCATAAATTCTTTTTTATATAAGTATTTCTTGGAGAATTTTCAATAATTGGAATAATAAAAATTAGAAAGAGCTTACAGGAATATACTAGGATAATGTATTTGGAGAAACCTTCTGTGTACTTCATCAGGAAGTTCATGGGCTCAGCAGTGACAGGGACCCGAGCTTAAACCTTGGCTCTCCTACTTGTACCCTTAGCATCATTTTAATAGCAATAAAAAAGGAAGTAGGGAGGAACCTAGCGTACCTCACAAGTTGCTGGGCCGGATACTCAAGAACGAGAAAACCCACACAAAAACAGAAAGCACAGAAAGCATGGTCTCTGCTAGTAGCACGTTCTCAGTACTACACCAAGTACTCTCAGTGCATTTGTCTCTCCAAGATAATCTATGCTGCAGTGAGCATGATCACCATTCCCATTATATGTGACTATCCCCAAATCAGAAATCACCGAGGGAGATACATCTCTCAATAGGAAAAGTGACAAGAAGCTAGAGCAACTGCCCGACATGAGGGCGTAGCAGACAAACGGAGAGGCAGAGAAATGGGTGAGGAGTGCACTGCAGGAGCACAGAGGCAGGTGGTGGGATTAGGCACTAAGCCGCCGAGAGACAGGGGAGTGTGTAATAGACACCTGCAACACACAAGAGAAAGCCAGGAAATGAAAGGAAACAGCTGATGCTCAGACCCAATTCAATATGTCCAATGTGATGATGGATTATGACAGTAGCCTGGCCGTTTTCTGTACTACTCCAAGGGTAACTGAGAAAATACAAATAACCTATAAAGTCTGGAGCAACGATTATGCCATCAGGCAGAAGATGCATCGTAAGTCCTGTATGGGTTGAACATACTGATGTGAAATCTTGTCATGTGAAATTTCCAAAATCTGAAACATTTTGAACATCAGCATAATGCCAGAAGTGGGAAATTCCATTCCCACTTGGGACAGGTTTCAGACAGCAAATAGGCAAGCTAAAATTACATAAGATTACCCCTAGTCTATGCCCATGAGGTGTATACGGAACACAAATGAGTCTGTGTTTATGCTGGAGTCCTATCCCTAAAATCTCACTGTGTACACTAAAATATTTCAAAATCTGAAATATATCTGGTTACAAGCATTTTCAATAAGGTAATCAACCTATAATCTCCGTACTTGTGTTTTTTAGACTTGACAGCTATCCTGTTTACTCCAAAAAATTCAGCCAGCAGCTATATTAAGAGTAATACAGGAGATGATAATGTCTATAGTTAGAATATCATGGAATGTCAAGCGCTAAGCTTGTTTATCTAAAATCTCGACTGTCCACATATGTAGGTGATATTTGGGGTTTCCATTACAATCCTCACTACTATATAATACTGACCTTTTATTAGAATGCAAGTGTGAAATAACACAATTTCCTCTGGGCATCACTTTGTGGGTGCATATGGGTCATGTATTCAAAAAATAACTTACTTTAAATTATTTTGAAGACCAAAACTTTATAATTCTGTGTCTGCTTACAGATGATTTAGCTATCACGTGACAACTGCCTGAGCAGCACTCGCTGCTCTGTGCTTGCGGATTCCCCGCTTATTTAGGGCCTAACAACCTGATTGAAAACAGCTTCCCTGAGTATTCTGCATCTGCTGAGCAATTCTTGCCGCCTCCTCCAGCTCCCGCTGCTGTCATGTGCTGCTAGGCACTTACAACCCTCAGCTAAATAAAACCACTGTTGTTAAGTTCCCAAGTTCCCAGAGCTGTGGGCATTCTGGAGTATGTCTTGGAAGAATACGTAATGACTCTGTGGTAGAGGGTAGAAAAAGCAGTCCTTTATTTGCTCCAATTGTTTACAGGAATTTTGGCAAGGTAGTCTTACTGTAAAGCCCTCCTATCTACAGGACCACTGACGCATTTCCAGAGTGGGCAGGGTCAAGGTACAAACTCATCAGTGAAAAAAATCCATAATTTCTTTTGGAAATCATCTGGCCACTGATCATCCACAGAAGCCTTATTTCTATTAAGCTATGAAAGTACATTTCACCAGTGACGTGTATTAAACTCATGGATAGTTGCAAAGTTCAACCAGTATCTTATAGCATCAACTCCGTTCTCAATGGCCTATTTTTCCTACCGAGTTCAACTTTCTTCCTACTTGGCCCATTATCTGTTATTCTGAGTGATCTAGAGTTAGTTCCCGGCAGTAGCAAATGATCTCCACAAAGCCCCTGCCCAGCCAAGATTTCCAAATCTTCAATTTACCAGAGCAGTGAAGACAAACAAGAATTACTTATTACTTATTCCTTAATGTAACACAAAAATCATTATGGCTAAAGGAAATGTTATCTTAGAGACACATACAGGCTAATGTAGGTGCATGGGCATAAGTTTACTCTTCTCTAAAGTCAACTCCCAAAAAACTGTCTCTCCAACTTCAGCAAGCAGAAAAATAACCTCAGGAGCATGCTAACCTTTTGGAATCGTAGAGACTTTCTATAGGGATTCTGGGTTAGTAGGCATGGGAAACAGCTGAGAAGTCTGCATTTTCTCATTCACCCTAATCAATTCTGATGCAAAGTTGTTACAGCAGGCTTGTAACAACTTCACCATGGTATAGGGTAGAAGATTCAGTACACGTGTGCACATGCGCGTGAGTAACCTTATAACCTCAGAGATGAGAGACACCTGATGGCAGAAAAACAAAACAATCACTATGTAAAACACCTGCCCATAACCTCTAGAACTGAGTGGATGTGGCCACTCACCCGGTAAGTTTGAAAAAATGGCATGAGACATAGCAAAACAACTCCACACCTAATTTATCCTTGTTTTCTTCTGGCTTGAATTTTTGCCAAGAAAGTTATGCCTCTTGCTCATACAGAAACACAACAGATCCTCATTCCTCTACCATCATCAGACTTAGGCAACACATCTAATCAGACGCGGCTGCCAAAAACCTAAGCTGATATTTCAATCTTGAAGCCTTTCCCTTCCCGTGTAGCCCACCTCAGTGCCTGAGGATCTAGTTATTGTCCACCAACTCAAATGTGATTTCCAATTCATATAATATTTTTGATTGTTTTTCACTTTTTTATTACAAAACTAGTGCATGCTTAAGTTCGACGGTTGTGACTCTAGAAATTAGCATTATTTTCCATCTCATTACAAGCTTGACCAGTGCAGTCACACCCTCCACAACAGCTCTCATTCTTGACCACTCACCATCCTCATTGTACTCAGCTTAGTTTGTATTTACCATTTCCCAAATACCATTTTTCAAAGCCACTTTCCTTAAGTATTGGTTCTCTTGTGAAAAGTACATTTATATGTTTCATCTCTCAGTAGAAGCTGATTGATGTGCAGTGCATAATGAACCAAAATGAATTATGGCATGAAGTTAGATTTTAATACATAATGATGGCAGCAATTAAGAACACCTGAAAATTAATTGATTTAGAACTTTCTAGGCTCTGGGTGGAACGCTAGGTCAAGATCTGCTCACTCGTGCTCTCTCTCTCTCTCACTCTCTCTCTCCCTCCCTCCCTCCCTCTCCCTCTCCCTCTGCAAATCACTGGGGTTGGAGCTAAGGGCCTTTGCACCAAGCTACATCCTCAGCCCTTTTAGTTTTTCATTTGCAAAGTCATCCCACTGAATCTCGAGTTTGCATTCCTCCCTCAGTTTTCCAGAGTGCTGGAACTATAGGCGGGTGCCACTACACCCTGCTTGCCTTGTATGCTTTACTTAATCCTAACAACCTGAGAAGAAAGTACTCCCATGGTATTCCCATTTGAGACCATGAGAAAAAAAGAGGGACTTAAGATGCTTCCTGTTAAGAGCTTAACCCCAGAGACAGAGCAATTAATGGTTCCTTTAACAAAACTGGCAATAAGAAATTTTTCTTCAAAAATTTATCTTAAGCTCTATTTTGATTTTTTCATTACATATCTCATAAGAAAAAATTAAAAGCATGCATTTTAAAATATTCTGAGTGCTGGCTGCAAAATACTTAACAAATTTTAGTCATGTGAAATCCAATGCATTCATTAGTAAAAACAAAACAAAACTGTAATACTACCTAACAGCTAAGGTTGATCCGGCCATAACTGATGATGATCCACACAAAGGATGGGAAAGGCCAGCCCACAGGTGGCAATTTTGTTAATAAGCTAATATGTTAGTGAGCATTGCAGCACCATGACAAAATACCTAAGATAACACCATGAAGAAAGAGTAACTTTGACTTACAGTTTCAGAGGTTTCAGTCCATGGTCGTCAGTGGGCTCTGCTGTGTCTGAGGCCTGAGATGAAGTGTGTCTCTCCAATAAGGGGAGTGCGGTACAGCAAACCTACTTACTTTGTGGAAGCAAAGAAACAAACAGGAAGAGCTTCAGTGCTAATATTCCCTTTGAGGACACACCCTCAATGACCTCATTTCCTTCCACTAGGCCCCACCTTCTAAAGGTTCCATCACCTCCCAGTAAGGCTGCAGCCTGGCCACACATGAGTCTTTGGAGGACAATTCAACCTAAAACATAGCAGGTGATGAGGAGGCGCTATGGCTTTGGCTATTTGCCAAAGGTCTTCCTCCTGAGCATGCAAGAATTTCTCCTTGTCTTTAGGCTTTTTTTTTCTTGGGAAAATAACATGGCAAAGAACATGTATTTTGTGTTTATTTTGTGTGTTATAGAAAACAAAATTTTAGACCAGTGGCTCTCAAATGACTTGTAGTACAAAACAGTATTGTCAGAATTTTATAAGCTCTAACTTTCTGACAAGGGAAAAGGTTGTGTAAGTTTGTAACTCAAGATAGATACACATGTGTATGATATTATACAAAAAAACGTTTGAGAGGGTCTTGTAGCTAAGGCTGAAAAGAGTGCACAGAGGATTGAAGAAATTCATGAAAACAAAAAGTACCCTAGGCCTACCACTCATCTGCCTATTTTCTTCTATTCAGTAGAGCCGTTCTGGTAGGTTCTTATTTTTTCACTAAAAACTGCACTACTCTTAAATAAACATGATTACAGACTAGAAGCACTACAGACTGCTTCAGGTGCTAAAAATAAAAGTTAGAATGGAGAGACTTCAATTAGATGCGGGCTGCTCAACAATTTAACTTCTAATTGCCTTGTGGTTATTCCACAACTAGGAATTGACCGTGTTCCGCTTAAAGGAGATTGAAGGGCTCAGAAAAAAAAGAAACAAATGGGGATTTTTGTCCCCATATTGTTCCCTATAAAATATGCAAAATAATCATATTTCTATTCTAATATAAAAATATGAATGATTAAGTCACACCTTAGAATTTTCTTTTTAAAGTAGTTTAGGATTCTTCAAGGTGTGGAGCTTATAACAAACTTATTTTTTGTTACTGATGGTGTTTCAACCAAAACATTCACTTTTTTTTGTAGAAAATGTTAGAAGCAAATAGTTCTTAATAAAATCTAAAAAATCAGTTCTTTCTTAGATTCTACCACATCTGTGAAAAAAATTTCAATGCTATATGTATCAATCTGGTAGTTTTCTAAGTTGATTTTTTTATAACTTTAACAACATGCCACTGCTTTATTAAGTAAAAGAAATTTTGACTATTTGCATTTGGGCATTTTGGGCTTGTGATATTGAATTAAAAACAAACAAATGAAGAATCACTTGACAATTTAGTGCAAAGGCAAGCAGAATATTTTCATATTATGGCCCTGAAAGGCTATTTTAGAAGTATTCCTATGAACACTATAGAATATGAAACAATATAATTATATAAATTTAAAGTCTTGCTACCCTCAGACTTATATCCAGTTATTTTGATTTATATAACATTTAGATATTATTAGAAGCCAAATCCCAAGTACACTGAAATAAAATCTAGATTATTGGGTGGATAGTGTGAAGGAAATTTTGAACAACTGAAGTTAATAATCTAGTTCTCAACATGGTCTTCATGACACAATTGAGTGACTGCGTCTTCTCAGATGAGATTTATATGCGATTTTCTTTACGTGAGAATTCCTCCTCCCCTCTCCTGACACGTTAGTATCGTTCTGGGCCTCTTAGCTTCTCGTCCATCTTCTCCATTCTCACTTCACGAGCTCTATTTGGACAATTTAATTTTTACACTTTATTAACCCCTGGAGATTCCAATTCTGCCCTGTGAGTGGTATTAGCGTGTCAGTTTATTGTATCAGCTTGAGCAATTCCGAGACTCGTAGAAAGGTGATTTGATCACCAGAAGCAATATGCTCTTTGATTGGTTTATCCACAGGTGTTCATAGCTGAATGCCCTCTGACAAGGTGGCATCAACTCAAAGGGGAGTACCTGGGGACCTGCTGTGGGAAAGGCATATTGCGCTGGCACTGATCCCCTAAGCTCTACTTCTTGGCCACCGTGAAGCAAGAAGCTTTCCTCTGCTCTGCCCTTCTGCTGTGGAACCAGTCAAGCATGAACTGAAACCTCTGAAAATGTAAGCCAATAAAACTCCTAGCATATTTCTGGCAAAATTACCATGCAACTAGAGTTCTTAATTCCAATATTTTTGCGCTAGATTCAAAATTACTTTCAGTTAGTTTCTTTTTCTTAAATCCTTACATGGGATTAAAATCCCATTGTCCCTTAAAATATATCTAGTTTAAATAAATTAACATGTACATGGCTCTGGGAGCATCCAGAGGCTCTTTCCGTCTTTTCCTAATCCCCCGTCTTGCATGTATTTTCCTATTTTATTTTGTTCTCCAAAACACTGATACAGCCCAATACACGAAACTTATTTGTCTTTTGCTATTATTCCATCAGGCTTGTATTGACTCATCTCCAACCATTGCTTAGAGTAGCAGCCTCTTTAACATTCCATACTTAGCTTAAATTTCACCCCATTTGGGAAGTCTTTGTCCAGTTCTACAGAATGAAATACATTTTCCTGTCTAACAAATAACCCCAAATAAAGGCTTACAACAACAACTACAATATTTTATGATGTTTCATGATTTTGTACGTCAGAAATTTTAGAAGGTCCCAACTGGCTAATTTTTTTTTTAACATGTAGACATTTGGTGATATTAGCTTGAGACTGGGCAGTGTTAAGGGAAAAACTTGTTAGACAAAATAAATTTAGCATGATTTATTTGAGCAAAGAATGAGTCATGAATATGGAAGGACTCAGAACTAGCAAAGGTTTAGAGAGCTTTGCCAAGAAGCATGAGCTGTGTGCTTTTATAGGGTGAACACAGAATCAAAGTACAGAAATGGTCTGGTTTGCTACAGCCAGGTACTTGCTGTGTCTGAGTATGGTCTGATCAGTTGACTCCCTGTGATTGGCTGAAACTCAGCTGCTGTTGATTGGTTGAAATCTGGCTATTTGTTACAAAAACTATCCTCTTAAATTAGGTTTGGTTTATTTACTTAACTAAATTTGGTTATGGTTTTTGACATAGGAACTTAAAGTACAGAGACGCACTCAGGCAAATGGCCACCTGCTTATTTAGCAGCACTTTCAGGAGTCTGACATTTCATTCACAAGCTGGACACACCGATGAAGGAGGCTTTGGCAGGGCTACAGTGGACATCTCTCTCTCCTCCTATAACTTTAAGGCCGTTCCTCATGACCTCTCCAGGAAGATAAGAGAGTTTCTTATATGGCAGAAGAGGCCTAGACTAAAAAGCAGAAAGCTGTCGGTCCTCTTAAAAACAGGCTGAGAATCATACTCTAAAATTCCATTTGTACTTAAGTGGACACAGTTCAGCCCAGATTTAAGAGAGAAATAGATCCCACCGTTCAATGAGAGGCATGAATTTATGGTCATTTTAAATTCACCACCATATTCAAAATTTTACATATATACCATGTGTGTACTTACGCCACGACCGTATAATAACCTGTCTGTTTACATGTCAGACTGTGATCTTTTTTGAAGGCCAAGAGCTTTGACCAAGAGCTTTGCCTGACTCGTGTTTGTATTCCCAGCGCCCAGGCTGTTCTCAGTCTATCAGCGTTTTGCTTTTTGGTGACAAGCTGCCGTTCCTCACGCTGTGGGGACTCGGGTACTCAGGAGAGCTCAGCTCCACAGTCCTGCTGGGCGGTACTTACAAAACACGTGAATTGGTTTTCTTCCATTCTGCACACCGGGGAGAAATTTTCATTTCGGTTCTGTGGTGGTCTTTTTTTCTCCGTCCTTTTTAGGGGAGTGGGTACGAGAGCAAGCCAGTAGCATTTTCCTCCTTCCCTCCTCTTGATGGAGAAGGTAAGATGCTAGAAGCAAAATCAGAAACTCAAAGTCCCTACTTCCTAGAACTGATGAGCAAAATGGAGTCAGAAATGAGCAAAGAAAGAGAAGATTTTAAGAATAGTGAGTGAGCCCTAGCTTGAAAACAAATTTCAGAAATAAAATAGGACATATTATGGGAAATAACTTTGGTTATAAATAATTCATGACTCCAAAATGGTTGGATATTGCTGAATGATGTAAATTTGAGTGATGGCTATTCCTTTTATATGTTTCATTCTAATCTTGATTAAAGCACTTTCTGTTTCATTATAAAAAAACATGGAGGCCAGAGGCCAAATGGAGTATGAAAGATAACTGTAGATTTTGTATTTTCACAGAAAACTGCAAGAGGTCATCTCTGTCTCTATTGAGACAGGGTGTTATTTTGTAGTTCAGGCTAGTCCTGAACTCACTATGTAGTCCAGGCTGGCCCAGAATTCACAGTAACCCTCCTGTCTTAGTCCCCCTACTGCTGGGCTTATAGGTGTGCGACACCATGTCCGGCTAATCTTTATGCGGTGCTAGAGAATCCAGCCTAGACACTGGCGCATGCTAGGCAAGCGCTTTAACACTGTGTTATGCCACCAGCCCTTAGAGAGTCATCCTTAAGAACACTTCTCATAGGGCAAACTAGTTGAGTTTCTTTCTTATTTCTTTCTGGAATTTTTAAAATATTGAATTTTATCCTTCTTGGATGACATTATTTTTATTTCAGTATATTTGTAATTATTTTATCACTTTAGAAACAAAATTTATTTCATGGTTTATAGCTAGTGGTGGGGAGATTGCAGGACATTATTTACCGTCTTTCTACTATGGTTTCAGTGATGTGGATTTTTGCTCCAACTGGATCTGAACCAAGACTGGAACTCTGGAAAAGCTCAAAATTCACAGGTAAAAGAACATGATCAGAACAGTCTTGCATTTTAAAATTGGCTTTTTCAGCGGTCTGGAACGTGAGACAGGAGGATAGTAAGTCCCAGCCCAGCTAGAGCAACTCTCAAAAAATCAAACTTAAAAAAGGGGGATTGGGGTTATTTCTTAGTCCAGAGGCTTTGGGTTTGATTCCCAGTACCCTAAAAGAAAAATCCCTTTTCATCTCTGGAGTTTTGAGGCTTTTACTTCTGCAGAGCACTTGACTGTCTGGTTGCTGTGCTAATTCCGCAATGCGATTTAGGTCTACTTCACTGGGTGGCAGTGGATGGATGAGAAGCCTAAGCCGCTATCTTCAGCATGAGGTTGTAGGGCAGAAATCCCTGTACCATGTGACTTATTCCTAGTACCTTCCCATTCTAAAGATTTTTACATCTTCTGGTAATTTAATTCCTATGAAGCAGAGTGAAATGACTTCATGGTAACTGGGCTTTTTGGTGTTGATTGTAATATTTCCCAAATATACATTAGCACTTTAATCTAGTTTGACTATTCACATTTCCAGGAATATTTTTTAGCGTTGACTAAATCTTACCATTGTTTTAAAATATGTAATCTAACGCAGTTCTCGTGTCATTTCCATATCCAGAAACATTTCGCAGATACCAAGTTTCTTAAAGCCTGCCAATATCTCATAACCAGAGAGAGTGAATTCTCCTTACTTTGTTCCAATGTAACAATACATTCCCAATCTCCTTCTACCTTTTTATTTCTTTTACATAAAGACAGGCTGTGGGTCAAGTCAACCTCAGTCCTCTTAATACTTGAATTAGGCTAGTATCTCAACTTACAGAAGAGAATTGTTGTCAAAAAGATGAGAGAGCCGAAATGAGACTTACATTTGAGAGTTATTGTAAGGATAAAACGTAACAAAGAGACCAGGCCAGAAGTATGAGATGCCTCACATAAAGAAAATGTGAGTTAACAACCTATGCAGTTGCACAAGCATGAATAATAATGATGTCTCATATTAAATAAAATATGAATTTAAAATACATAATTCGACTAGACATGTCTTCTACATAACAGAGGATCAACTACTGTTGACCTGGATTTGAAGTCTAGAAATGCTGTCACTCAAAAAAGATTTTTCCACCCAACAGCTAACCACCTACTTCTGTCCTAATAATGACTATACTGTGTAGCCTTACAGGCTTTGCAGCACAAATAACCAAGCGATGTCTGTTCCTATGGATCTATTGCAATAACAAACAAATTAAGAATGAGAGCAGGAAATAAGCACCTGAAGCTTGCCAACCATCAGTAGATTACTAACTTGCCTGACTATTTTCTTGGTTTCTGTTTTAAAAATATGGCGGCTACCGGGCCAAAATTTGTGCCCCAAAACTAAATATAGTAAGACCCAAATAGCAGTGTAGATGTTTTGGTTGTAGACGCCATCCTGCTTTGGTTGATGGGAGTTGGCAAACTACACAGTAACGTTGCCGTGTCCAGTGGTAGGCAAGCATGGTATCAGCCAGTAAAAAGGGCTGTTTCTCACAGGAGAGTTTGACCTGAGCACCATTCTTGAGGAGTCCAGGAGTGATCATACTCTTTAATCTGGTTACACTACCAGAAAAACTATTTCCAAGATTATCATATTTCTACAGGACCTGAAGTTAACTTCTCAGACCACGTGCTCTCAAGAAACAGATGTTGGTGAAAAATCACAAAGAAGAAAAACCTTTTTGGCTCCACAGTTGGGCTGACTGTGCAATAAACTAGGATAACTCCCCTTGAGACCTTACCCAGCAGCGCTTCCCTTGCTCCAGTAGTGCCTTGACACTTTGATCTTCAACTTCTGAGTTGAATTGTTTCCTCAGCTTCCACCCACTCTGTTTTCGCACTATCTCTTCAAGGCAGGGTGAAGACTAAGCTCTTGCTGGAATTAGCACTCGGTACACCTGGTCATTGCCACTAGCCCAGGCAGGTTTTAATTGTAAACCATTTTGGAAAATAATTCATCATATCATATTTTATATATATATATATATATATATATATATATATATATATATATATATATATATTCTAATTAGAAATACTTTACAAAAACTATAATAAGACTTAATACAGAAAGTTCTATCTTTCCTTGTTTTATTTTTTACTTTTGAATGTTCTTCTGTAGGGCTGGGCATGTAGCTCAGTGGTTGTGGTCGTGCCTAGTATGTGGGAGGCACTAAGTTCAATCCTTAGCAGAGCTTCAAAACAAATATATGAATAAAAAATAATATGTTTCTTCATCTCTAAAATACTAGTAAACTCCTTTGAGACTTTTGTTGAGGATTAAATAGGAAAACTCTGGTGCAGTTCTGAAAACTCATAGTCAGTTTATAAATTATAGTTATTATTTTAAGACACCTCTCTAGTTATATGCTGGCAAATAGCTATTGAATATTTATTTAATACAAGGCCTAGAGGTAGAGAAACTGCAATCACTGCCCTCATGATGCTGTCAGGCGCCAAGGAGTGACATGATTACTTACAGAACCAGACTGAACTTATCAGACACAATTGAGACTTTTCAGGGGAATCATCTAACTCTCTCAGGAACAGGAGGAAGAAAGTATCGGGGAAGGAAGGTGATTTACCCTCTAGTCTGCAAGAACTTAGTAAACAAAGAAAAACCTTAACAATAAAGAAGATAGGAGACAACTTCTGTGTTTGAGAGATAGAAAGGGGATCTGAAAAATAATTTAGAATCTGGAAGTGTTGGGGATTGTTTTACAGAAACCGTTTTGTAGAAATTGCAAATTGTTTCGTAGAATTTTTTGTTTTGTTTTGTTCAATCAATATATTTTTAATTTATCTACCTGTAGAAATTTGTTAATTCTGCTCAACGTGGTTATTTATTTATAAAATTTGATTTTTTTGTTTGTTTTTGAGATGGGGTCTCATTCTGTCATCCAGGCTAGTTCTGAGCTCACCATGTAGCCCAGACAGGCCTTCACAGCAATCTTCCTGTGTCAGCCTCCTGAGTGCTCCGATTACAGGCATGTACTGCCATGCCCAGGGATGTGATGCTGGGGAATCAAACTCAGGTACTTAGTGCCTGTTAGGCAAGCACTTTAATCACTGAGCTACTCCTCCAAGCCCTAAAATTTTATCTTTCCTATAGGATTTCACTTGTATTCTTCTCAGTGAGAACTTACAAAAACAGTGTGAATGACTCAGCTAAAGTAAGAATTAAAACATAGAACGGGAAACATAATCGAGAAAATCTGTTATGTTGTATTTTCTGCTATTTGTTTATTTATTTATTTATTTTTGAGACAAGGTCTCACTCTATAGTCCAGGCTGGTCCTGAACTCATCATCTAGTCCACGCTGGGCTTGAAGTCACAGCAATCCTGCTGTCTCAGCCTCACCAGTGCTGGGATTACAAGTGTGCATACCACACCCAGTTTGTGTGGGGCTGGGAATTGAGCCCAGGGCCCCGCGCTTGCTAGGCAAGCACCCTAACCATTGTGCTGTTTCTCTGGCTCTTCCTCTCATTTCACAGCAGTCACATTGCCCTGTAGCTTGTACTTCTCAAAGAAGGTACTAACGCTTGGCAAGGCCAATACAAGAAAGTAAAGACTGATGCTCCCATTCGTACCAAGTGGAGGCAGTTCTTGAGACAGGCCTAGAGCTGTATCACTCACGTAGTTTGAAGTGAAGTTGGGTCACCATGCCTGCTGTGTTTCAAGAGTTCTGTGAAGCCAAGCATGGTGGCCCTTGCCTGTAATCCAAGCACTTGGGAGGCTGAGACAGGAAAACTATGGTAAAACGGAGGCCTACCTAGTGACTTAAGGAGAAGTCTTGACTACACAATGAGAGCCTGTCATACATACACATACAAAAAAAGAGAATATTTTGAGATAAGAAAATATTACATCAGGATTTAGGCACTTGCTTTGCTAGGAGAGATAACTTGAATTCTTCGGGGCAAGAATGAGAATGATTAACTTCCGGTGCCAGGAATATGACGAATAGGTCTAAGTCCTAGAACATGCGCGCGCACACACACACACAGACACACGCGCGTGCGCATGCACACACACACGGTTGTAGTTGGGATGAAAAAATCTTACAGCTGGAGCACAGAGTTAAAGGCGAAGGATCTGACTCCTCCCCACATGTGGGAAGCAATCGGAAATCTCCAGGATCACGTTTCTTTTTTCAGGTATATGCCTCCTCTTCACATTCAGCTCCAAGGAAAAATGAACAAAATTGTCTGCAGAATACCAGGAACTGAGCTGGTGAATCCCTGGACTCCAGGTATTAACTAACTGCAGGAGAAGCCTGAGAAGAGATTTCAGTAGCAAGGCCACACCACGAAAAATGGGGAGATAAAGGGAGAAGTTTGGTGAAAACAGAGAAAAGAACAGCAATAAATTCCATATAAGACCAAAGTTAATCTTGGGCTTTTATGGGTAAGATGTTAGCTGGGTTTCTTGTTTCTTTCCATCCCACTCTGTTTTCCAAAAGTTCACTGTGCTGTGTGTGATGGAAGGGTTCGTGTCTTCTGGTTTGAATCATGGGTCTGTTCTTGATAACCTTTGTGGGTGTGTCGGTTAATATATTTAGGGCCCTACATTTTGCGGTTTAGATCCTTGTCTTGTGCTGATCCCTTCTCATGTTTTCTTTTTCTCTTTACTTGAGAGAAGAGACTAGCAGTGTACTAGACGTTTATTTTCCAATAATCAGTTGTTTGAGGATTAAGATAGCATTTTTAGCTGCCAAGGCAAGGAACACTGTCGTCACTTCGGACTTTCACATAGCTCTTCAGAGCTTAGGCATTGTATCTCTTTTATTCCCTCTTTTACTGTCTTTTGTCTGTTCTTCCTTTCATCAGTCCTGTAGAAATGTAAGGACTGATCTAGTTAGATGAGAAAACACCACGAAAGATAAGTCAAATAACTTTTCAATTAGTACGTGTAGCCCTTAGTGCCTCGGACTTACACACCTCTGTTCTGCTACTGGTGACTCCACAATGACATTCAGGATAATTAGTAACTAAATATGAGAGAAAGTAAAGTAGTGCGATCAAAAATTTGCAACTCTATTAACAAGACCATGGGTAAAGATGGCAACGTTCGCACAACAGTAAATAGTGAAGTTTAATTGATTTGCAAATAACCTTCCATAGGGATTGAAAGCCACATAAACATGGTATATGCTAAGATCTGGCAATGATGTCTGCAACTCTCCAAAACATTTTTCTTTTGGAGATTATTTTGATATTTACATGTTTAAAAAAGCATAAACCTATGGTGTGTTTACCATCCATATGTACATTAGTAAAGAAATGAATAAAAATGCTTTAAGGGTTTCCTGACTCTTGATAGTAAATTGGCTCATACGGAATATTTTTTTTTGATTACTATTTACTTCTGATGTAGTTTGATTTAATCCTTAGCTAAATTGAGGTCATATACATTTTTAAAGTGTAAGATCTTGGAGAATCAGGACTGAACAGGGGACTACAGAATTCAATACTTACCATTGTAAGTCAGAGATTCCTCCAACATTGTGACTTCTCCAAGGCAGACTGATCCTTATGAAAGAGTAAACAGAAATAAGAACCGTTTTTAGAAAAAGTCAAATTAGCTTAATGTGGTGATTAGACTAATCCATTATTCAGGCAAAATTTTATTTAACTACTATAAATGGGCTAAATGCAAATGCTCAGTTAATTATATTTTTCCATCATGATATGCAATTATTAATTATTTTCTTCCTTTAACCTCATCTAGAGTTTATGGTCTTCTCTCTTTGGGGAGAGTCAGGATGCAGGGAACAAACACAAAGTCAATGTAGGTCAAGCCAGATGTCACTCTACAGAGGGCATCACTGGCCAGCGCCTCTGTCCTGACTGAGAACTTCCTTATCGCTTGTATCTTACAAACACACACCATCCCTTTCTTCTTCTTATCCACGCTGTCACCAAATCCTTTTACTTCTTCCCAGCAGCCTCTCCACCCTATCTCCTCTTCAGTCTCCTTTGCCAAAGCCTGTGTGCTGATTAGGCAATCTCTTAATGTTTTCTTTTGTTTCTTTTAAACTCCTGGGCTGTCCTTTCCCTGATTACCTCTCTGCTGTTAAAATTATCTTTCTTTGCTAGAAGTTACATTAAAGCATTTTTTAAAAGTTTCTTTTAAATGAGGTTAAAAATATCTGCCTAACATCCTTCCAGGAGTAGAGATATACACTTGGCCTACCACGTGTTGTCTTCTTTATATCCCTAAAAGGCTCTTATGTATTCTAAAAATGTGTGCTAGAGTCCAAAATATATAATATTAATTTTATTCATATTTACTTCCTACTAGATAAGCCACTTCATACGTGCAATGCTAGTTAGCTACAATGACAAGCGCTATCCCCATGCAACACACAGACACTTTACACTACTTGCATTTTGCCCCACGCCACTCCACCCCATGCTGCCTTCCCTTACCAGCCACACCTCTTGGATTTCTTTCATTTCTTTCCAGTTGGGTAAATATCTCGGCTCCAGTACATCCCCCAAGAAATCCTGAGAGAACAGAGTGGACCTGGAAAGGATCCTAGCTCAAGGCTGACCTTTCAGACCTCTGCAGTAAAATGCTGGGATACCATGATGGGGAAATGACAATTGTTTTACTTCTTAGACATGAAAGGTTTTTGTTCCCTACATTTTCTTAGTTGACATTAATTGTTGCTTTAAGTTTAGAGGCAGGGGGTACGATGTAAGATAAACGCATTTGTGAAACAAGGCACTGAATAGTTCAGATTGTCTGAAAGGCAGATCTAGAGGTTAGTCCAGACACGAAGGTTTCAGGACGCTTCCAAGAAACGGCAGAGGCCCAAGAGTGGCACAGCTGTAGATGTGGGTTGGGAGGTCTCTAGAGATCTCCTCGTGTCTCAGATCTCCAAAATTTCCTTGATTTTTAATTTTTTCTTGTGCATTTATTAAGTAGGCCAGTTTTGAGCCCAGCAAAACGATTTTATATTTAACTAATCTTTATAGTGCATAAGTTTGATGTTATTATGTTCATTTAAAAATACGTATGTACACACATAAACACATAATGAATGAGACTTAGAAGTAGCAGAGAAGAACTCTCTGACCTTGACAATTGGGACTGGTAACTCTTACCTAAATTATTTTTCAAAAGGTGTCCATGTATGTACTATGTATGATAGAGTAAAAGAAGAGGAACTAGAGATTAACCCTTGACATACACACACGCACGCACACACACACACACACACACACACACACACACACAAATAGATAGACTAAGTAGAAAAGGAGGAAAAAGAAAGAAAATAATGTATGTATAAGGAATTTTCTCTCAAAAGAATAGACCCAAGGTTCCAACTCTATTGGATGAGCATAAAAGACATTTTTTTTCTGTACTGTGCTTTACCTCTCAATCCTGTGGGTCAAAGGTTTTCCCACTAGAAAAAAAAATCTAGAAAAAACTTAAGCACACACACAAACACAAAGACATAAATATACCCACACATACTACGTGAGCTGTTGACGAGACCTAGAGTCAAGGTTGGAAGAGAAGCAGAGAAAGATGAAAATGTATTGAACAATTTTCAACTGGAAAGTGCTCACAGACACTTGCAAGGGAAATGATGATACATTAAACTCAAAAGAGCAAGATGGAAACAAATGAGTTTAAAACTACTTTCTTCTCAGAGAAACAAGCAGCAAAATAAATACAGTTTCTTGCTGTGACATGAGTGTTGCCTTCTGGCGTGGCCATGGAATGCACTCCGCTGGTGACAGAGATGGAATGTGACAGGCAACGTGATGATGTCGAAGGTCACTGCTGTCTATGCACCTCTGAATCATATAATTTCACAGACCCTCTGAAGCCTTGCTTCCCTTTGTAATTTGGAGGACATGAAAACAGAGAGAAGGGAAATTATTTTTAAAAATGTTAATCTCTACTGCAGCAGATTATAAGACCACGGGTTAGAAATCAAAGATAGAAGCCGAAGAAATGATGAATGTTCAGTCACAGGGAAAATTTGAACATCGCTAATGTTTTTTGCAGAAATATTCAAAATATTTACTATTACGTAGGACCCATTTCTGCTACCTAAAGAGGAATAGACTAGCTAAGAGAAGATAGAAATCACATTTTTGAGAATATTTGACGGTTGAGTCACATGTTCAAAACTTTACAAATGATATTATGTATTCATACCGCCAACATCCCTACATATAAAGCATTATTGCTTCCGTCTTGCAGAGAAGAAAACAGAGGATCAGAGCTGCTTATCTTTTGTACAATCATCGGCAGAGCTAGGAGTCACATCCGACCTTTTGTGACAATTGAAGTCCATGTTTTGTTCTTTATGTTACTATCATTGGAGCTCTACCATGTACACTTTTCAAATTAAAACACTATAATTGCAAAGTTTTTTGAAAAAATAACTATAGATGTGTGCTTTTGTTCAAGAATACGTACACTGGCAACTGATGTTTCTTCTCCGCGGAGAGTGAGCCTTGGCTGAAGCAGAAATCGGGGCTTGTCTTGCGACTTACGCTAGATAGACCATTTGCTTTCTACATGAAAAAAGGTATAAAATATGGACTAATAAGTTAGGACCAAGTGAGGTCAATCTTATTAAACAAAGAAATTATGCTAGGCTATGACTGACTTCGTTAGTCCAACAGAGCTATCATAACAGTTGGCATTTGTTAAGCATTTCCTACCAGGCCAGTAATTCTGATCTTCGCCACAACTCAGCAGCATAGGTGTTTCCCCCTTTACCAAAGAGAAAACAGCAGTTCTGAGAATGAACACATTTTCCGGAAGCAGTAGAGCCAATGAAAGCTTCTTCCACAAACTTCATTTATAGGGTTGTGGAGGGAAAAAAAAATGAGAATGGGCTTTTCTTTCCTTTGGAAAAATTTTTCGGTGTTTAAAGTCATCACAGTAGTTGAAAGAGAGAGAGTGTGTGTGTGTGTGTGTGTGTGTGTGTTTTCTTTAGAAAACACTTGCATTTGCTTGAACAACAAACTGTTGTGTACTCTTAATATCAAAATATTGGGTTACTAAAATGATAAAGAATGTGAAAATTCAGTTTAGGAGATAGCAGCAAAGTACCATGATGCTGACTCAACGAAAACAACAGCAAAAGTTTGTTTTCAAGATATTTCTCGCTTCTTTGATGCTTCCTTCTTCTCCGAGTGCAAGTTTTTCCCTCACTGCCCATCATTTTATGCTGGTGGTATTTCCAGTGTCATATTTTGGCCTGCCATTTTTAACTGAGATGACTGTGCTCAGAATGGCCACTCATCTCCCAGAGAGAAGGCAACTCTTCAACAGTTAACGAATGGGACTTTACTAATCTACTGCAAAGCTGAATCCTCTTTCTGAAATTGTAAACTCTGCTCATCTCTAGTAATACGCTTGTCATTCACACACCTATGGGAACAGATAACACTGTATCTGGATGCAGAACAGAAAGAAAGCCGAACCCAGACTTTCGTCATAGACTCTTTGAGTGAATATTTAGTTTTGGGTTTGCCTGTAAGCTCCAAAAGGCAAGAGCATTTTCTGCCCTGTTCTGTGCTGCCTTCCTGGCCCTCAAAGACAGCGCCTGGCACTTGTCAGACATTTATCAAGTGCTTGCTGAAGAAATGAGTAAAGCTTGTTCAACCAGAGAGGGCAGAGTTCAGGAGACAAATGGAGGGACAGTCTGACCAAATGGGTAAGAGCTGGACAAGCAGGTGGGGCAGCAGTAACTGCAGGGACGATGACCTAGGAAGCCTCTCTGTTGGGAAAGGCTGTGATCGGGTATGGTATCTCTCTCCACTGGAGGCAGAACATTGAGCCCCTGACTTAACATCTTATGATTTAATTTAAAGACCTGGATGATAGTTGTGTTAAAGGATATAGAAGAGTCAAGGTCCAGAACTTCAGCAAACCATTTCACAAACACAAGTGGAAAATAACCCAGGAAGGGGAAAAAAAGCAAAAAAAAAAAAAAAATACAACAAAGCAGAACAGTATTTTACTTTCAGATAGTAGAGACATCACCATGACACTTTTCTCTAAAGTCACAGCACTGTGCTCCAACTTAGACACATGGTATTTCTCAGACATTACTGGGTCCTTCTGCAATGATACTTTCAATCTTCACACTGAAAAACTTCCCAGCTGCGACTGGTGGCACAGGACTATATAGTTCCAGCATTCTAGGAGGCTGACACAGGAGGATTGCAATTTTGAGCTCTGCCTGGCCAACTTAGTGTCTTAATAAGATCCTGTTGAAAAAAAAAAAAGCTGAGAATGTAGAGAATATATCTCAGTGTGAAGGCCAGTGCCACCAAAAACAAACAAACAAACAAACAAAATTCATGACCTAATTTGGCTTGTTGCCAAATTCATTGATTTGAGATTTTGGGGGTGGGTCCTCAATGAGCTCTGTCTCCAGTCTCTTTTTGCTTGTGATTTTGAGAAAGGATTTTGCTGAATTACTCAGGCTGGCCTCTAATTTGTGATCCTCCTGCCTCAGGCTCCCAGAATTCTGGAATTACAGCTGATGTTATTGAACCTGCTACTTGTTTGTTTCAATGTCTTTCCAGTTGCGTTTTTCAGGATACTTGGTGAATGTCACAGAGCTTTCCCTTTCTTTTATTCCCTCTAGTCACAAGTGTGAGACAAGGACATATAAATTAAAACACGAACCTTACAAGAAGACAATAGTCTCTTCATTTAAGCATAATTTTAACTTTTTATATTATTTCATGACTGAGTATTTATTGTGTAAACGTCTTTGGTTTTAAATGTAGCTCCCAAAAGCCACACTCTGGATGTTTTCTGTAAAGGCCCTCACACATGCATTTTCTTTTTCTTTTTCTTTTTTATTAATTTTATTTTTTTGAGACAAGGTCTTCCTCTGTAGCCCTGGGCTGGTCCTGGACTTACTGATGTAGCCCAGGCTGGGTTTGCATTCAGAACAATCCACCTGCCTCAGCCTCCCAAGTACTGGGATTATAGGTGTGCACCTCTACACCCAGCTTTATGTGGTGTAGGAGAATAAAACTACAGGGCCTAGTACTTGCAAGGCAAGTGTTTTAACCACTATGCCGTTCCTCTGCCCCCCACACATGCATTTTCAATTGAAAAAGTAATTTCATAATTGCTATTCAGTTTGTGCTTCGTATAAACGAATGTGCTATTATTGGTGGCCCAATAATCAGAATTCTTCTGGTCTACAGAAGTGAGGAGAGATGCACTCTCTATTTTGACTTACTGAATAAGTGTATTTTTTTGATAACTATGAAATGGTCTTTTTTCAAATGGAAGTTCTGTGAATATGCTGTGTTGCCAAAGCTCTTCTGAAGAAGGGGATGTTCCTTCCTATGAAGATTAAGAAGATAGTTCAGAGTTTTCTTAGCATATTCCAAATTATCCTTACTTTGCTCTGAAATAGAGGGTAGATACAAAATTATTAAAAATGATTATTAACTACAAAAATAATCTCTATTAGTTGAAAAATATGTAAAAGATGTTAGATACTCTACCTATCCTCTGTAACTTCTTTCACATTTTCTGAGAACAATAATTTGGTGGATACCTGTTTCAAGAAAATTGTCCTTTTGGAGCTGGGAGCATGGATGAGTAGTTGAAGTGCTTGCCTAGGAAGCTCAAAGCCCTGGGTCTGATCCCCCAGCCCCGCATACACTGGAAGTGGGGCACATGACTGTAAGCCCATCACTTATACCTGGGAGGTGAGGAAGGACAATTGCTGTGTGTGCAAGGCCACCAGGATTATGTAGTGAGTTCACGACCAGCCTGAGCTACAGAGTGAGACCCTGTCTCAAAATAAATTGTTTATTTGTAAAGGAGATTAAATATATTATGGAAAAATAGAGCAAACTAAATACACAAAGCTAGTTATTAAGCTAGCAACTATTTCATGGTTGTTTATAAGGCATTAAAGTCACTGAGTGCATCTAAGTTTTTCAGCTTCTTCCTTTCCTATGGAATAGATTACTTCAAATGATGTAGTCTTAAATCTGTAGGACCACGTCTGACTCTTCTCCCTCCCAGATCCTGCTCATCCATGTGGCCGTGGAGTCTCCTTAAACAGTTCCCTTCTTCCCAGCGCTGCTGACCTGGTTCAGGCAGCCCTGCTTCTTGCTTGAATAGCTACACAGGCCTTCCCATGAGTCCCTAGGCCTCTGGCTTTTCCTTACTCTTGATTACGCTACATATTTACAGCCTGTATGTTTCCTAGAGGACAGTTCTCCTGGTATAATCTACTTCTCTAATATGCTTGCTAAAAGAGTCTTCTTGAGGTACAATTTACATATCATAACTTCATTTAAGTGTATAATTCAATATTTTTGGGTAAGTTACAGAATTCTATAACCATCACCATATCCAATTATAGACTATTCTCATCTTGCTTAGAAGACTGTTTTCGTGTATTGGTCTTTGGTCCCTGTTTCCTCCCGACAAGTGCTGATGTCTATGCTGAGTATATACGTACCTTCTCTGGGCGTTTTCTAAGAAGAATTTACACAATGTAGATTTGCTTCAGCCTGACTTCTTTGATTCCACACCATATTTTGAGATGTAGTCCTGCCGTAGGTTGCATCTATGGTCTGTCCTCACCTGCTCCACAGACACGGGATGTTTTGTCTATCCATCCATTAGCTAACTAGCTAATTAGCTAATTTGGGTTGCTTTCAGTTGTTGTCCACCACGAATCATGCAAAAGTACATTTACCAGTTTTGGTGTAGATATATATTTTTATTTTTATTTTTTAGATATACATCTAGACGAGCATCTAGATATCCAATTGTCACAGCACTATCTGTAGAAAAGATGATTCTAACCTCAATTGTTGAAAATTGTCTCAAAACTTATGGTTTGTTGTAAATATCTGATGGGTCCATACTACCCCTGAGGAATCCATTTAAACTTTTCAGTCTGATGTTAAGGGTCTCCCACCCACAGCCTCCAAGGTCCATCAAGATATATTTATGCACTGAATTATTTTTCCTCTGTCTACCTATCATTATTTTGTGCACCAATTAACCTATATTACTTTATTTTTAGTAAGTGTTAGACTCTTTGGTTAAAGTTTGTTACCTTTTTAATAGCCCTAGTCTCTCTCATTCCTAAATGTTTAAATCTTACTCATTTTAGTAAAAAATCACTTCAATACCATCTCTTCTGAGAAGACTTCCTGTCCACTCGATGTGATCTTTCCCTCTCTGTATATTGACGGCTGTCAATCCATTCCTCTTAGAATAGGTGCCATTTGTTTTCTATCTTGCATTATAATTGCTTCTGGAATGCCTTATCTCCATTACGGAGCTCAGTAGCTGTGGAAGAGAGGGTTGGATTTGTGCTTAATTGAGCCTCAATTCGTTGAAGGAAGGAGCAACATTACATGTAACTGTCCTTCCTGGTGTAATGGCAAGCCATTTGTTACAGTCAGAATGCACTCGCTGAGGCCAAAGCCCAAGTTTGCGTCTGGAGCTATGCAAAGATTTGTTAATTCTTCAGAACAGTTCAGCCATCTTTTATCAAGAGTGAGTTACTGAGTCTGATTAAAATGTGTTTCCTGTTATCAGAGGGATAAGTTAGGCCCTTATCTGCTCTTTCCCAAGAGATTGGTGGCTGTTTCTGAACATAAGGGTGAAAGAGTTTTACCTCCCAGAGTCCAAACCAATTGTAATAAGTTTCAGTAAGTTAAATGAGAAAAATATTATATTTGAATGTGAATTTTTAAAATGTGAATCCTGCATGTTATTCACAGCTACTCATTGACATTTTGAAACAGTGGCAAGAGAAATATCTTAGATTTATAGATGGTTACAAATGCGTCCTTAGATTTACAGATAGTTACAAATGCCTTCGTTGGCCAGTCAATATATTTTTTCTTTTCATATCAGTGTTTGGAAGATGGGTTCTCCAAGTCACTTTCTTATTTTAGAATTTGTGTTACAAATATATATTTCTATCTATCTACACACACACACACACACACACACACACACACACACACACACACACACATTTCCAGCTCTTTGGAAACTTTACTAAGGTACATAACCATCTTAGTAAAGTTTCCAAGGAGCTAGAATTTTTTTCCTTTGCTCTTGAGAATACTCTGCCTGTGCAGAGAATATGACACCAAAACTCATTACGTTTTGAGTCAAAGAAGAATTTGTCTGCATGGGAGGATCTTTTCAAAAGTGAAAAAGTTAGGTGGAAACTCAGGATAAAGCAGGGAGATTTTTAAAAACAGTGATTTGAAGAATGACCAAGAGATTAGAGCAGGGCAGAGAGGATTATGAAGGAAAAAGAAAAGAAAAGATGGGACGAGGGGACATTAAGGGTAAAGTCTTTCCATAGATTTAAGTAAGCTTGAGGCAATTATCTTAACTTTCAAGGGAATTATCTGTACCACACATCTAAATTTGTCGAGATTCCCCTATTGTAGCTAGTATCTGGTTAAAGTTTGCACAGCAAACTTGCTTTCTTGTGCCATGAGTGGCTTACACGTCAAAAGGGTTCAGCGAAATCTTCAAAGTAAAGCTGTGTCCACCAAAGCAATCCGGAGGCCTGTTTACAACTTTTCCATCTGTCTCCTAGACAGTCTCTGAGGATGCAAATTTGGACACAGCATCTGTTGTTTGGAACATGGAGCACACGCTGATGAAAGAGTCAAGAGTGTGCTACTCCAGCCCACAATTTTAAAGGATACCTTGGTAAAAGATTTAATAGTCTTCTCTAGGAGATAAAAGTTAATTAAGCATCTCACAGACATTTGGCTTTGAAAGTTGAATAAGTGAAATGATCTGCAAAAATAATTCTTGGCTGGCAAGAAAATCATTAAAGATGGAGAAAATTATTTCGTTTTGTATTGTTTAACGTGGTTAATACTATTGAAATAGTCAGATGCAGTTAAAAATTGAGGCCTTGTGATAATCAGATTGTAAATTTAAGCTGCAAATAGGAAGGATTTGGCAAGGGTGAGGGAGGTACAGGGAAAGTGGCAAGTTCATAAGAGTAATGCGAATTTCTAAGTGTTACCTCGAGCTTGGTAGATCCGAGTTCATGTCACAGGTAGTAATTTGTGGGTGGCTATGTCAGAATCAAGCATAGGGATTTTAGGTATCTTTTATCATAAGCAAACCTTTCTCTTCCACAGTCAGGTATTTTAGAATCCACAGAAAAGGAAGAAAGAAGGAATTACCGAGAGGAAACTACTTTGTAGTTACCTGGGGAAGCAATAGGAACAACACAACTTTCATTGATCTGCTGAGGGTAAAGTGGATTGCTGGCCTTTTATCTTTTATCTCTGAAATTGGAACCCCAGCAGTAGCTTTGTTAAATCTGACACATCTCGAATTTGCCTTTTTAAAATGCAAATGTAGCAGCTAGTGGTTTTTATCTTCTCCAGCACCTACATTTCTACACGCAGAGGAGACTTTTAATGAGCCTATTGTCAAGTACTTTAAAACATGTGGCATTCAGTTTTAGCGGGTTTCAAGGAGATCTTTTCCCTAGTGCGTGCAGATCATGCATTTGTAAAACAGAAATAAAAGTTGAAAACGGATACAGGGTCTTTGTGCTTTATGAAGATATAGTTGGAATAGATACAGTACTGAGAACAAGGCAGAACATTTGACCAAATATATTAAAAACATAGAGTAACTGGGGGCCGAGTATCTAACCTATGGAGGGCATTGACTTTTATTAATATTGATTTTACTTGAGCAGGAGAATAACCGCTCACACACACAACATGCATGGTGGGTTTGGAAAGAGCTCCACAAGCTTCCGATTTAGATTTGTTTGTATAAGGTGAATTGAGCAATTTAGGAAGATTTCACTTCTGAATTTTCAGTTATTTCACTTTCAGAACTACATTGTCAGGATCAACCAATTTTGGAAATCAGTCGTTTCTGCAGACACTAATTTAACTTTGGTATATTGATTGTATTTTCCTTCCGCAATTACTAATTATTGAAGATTAATGTCTTCAAACTAGGCCTCGTCTGCATGTACTTCGGGTCCCCTTCTCACTTAAGTCCAGCAGGAAGCCTGCTGAAAGAGGTTGTAATCCTTTTGTTTGTAACATTTTAGTCTAGGACACTTGGAGTGTTTAGTATGTAAGGATCACAGTAAGAACCTTTTGTGAACAAATATGAAGCATAGATTATTCAAGAAATTAAGGGAAGGTTCTTTGATGGGTTAATGATGTGTCATAATTTTTTTTTCCTCACTATGCTGAAGATCCGGCTTTCAAAGAAATCTTAAAACACAGACAAAGCAACCCAAAAAGATTATACAGAAGCGCTGTGAAATTTTGTATGACGTCTATAAAAGCAGAACTTTTTTCTGTTATTCACTTCTTTTTCCCTTATTCACACCAGTTGTATTAAATCTGACTGAGATGGAGACATGTATCTCCTGGGGCTTGCCACCATGAAAATTTTACCTGCATTTTAAAAACATGGGTTTTTCTTCCAGTAGTGGTGGTGGAATCCAGGCCTCAGGCTCGCTAAATAAAAACGTTTGAATCACTTTTAAATATTGAAAAATTTGAGATAAAATTTTTATTTTCTTGTTTCTATGTCTTACGACAGCTCAAAGAGCAATCAATGCTGAATCTTAATTTACTTCTAATCTAAAACTTAAAGTTATTTGCAAGATGTCTTCATGAACTCATGTCTTTGTCCCACAAAGCTTTACACCTTTTGTAATGGAAAACATTAGACAATTACATGGAAATGCTGTGAAACCTGAAATGATCAACAAATGTTAGAAGTGATTGTCATTATTTATTTAAAGCTAAAAAGAACAGAAATATTTGCCACTAAATAAGCAAATGTAATTTTTTATGATCAATAAGGAAAACTTATTGAAAAAGTGTGAATTCATGGGTTCATATTGATAATACATAGATGTCCAGCAAGGCTGGACAATAAGTTGGGTACAAGGGGAGATTTATAAAATTGTAGAATGGTCATCCATCATTGTGGAAGATGTGAAAAAAATGGAAAACTGACACTGTTTTCAAATCTTTCTATTGAAGATTGTCTTGGGTACTAACCACCCGTGAACACATAAAGAAGACTGATGAGCAACAGGATAAACACACAATCTTCAAATGCCTTCTCACAGGTCTATCAGCTGCAAAAGTAGAAAGAATAAACGATACAGTAGAGATAAAACAGTGATCTGGCTGGGTGATTGTTATAGATTGGGTTTGGAATGACCCCAAAAGCCTTGTGTTTGGAAGGTGATGCAATGTTGGGGGTTAGTCTATTGATTTCCTGTACTGCTGAAAGTAGGGCTTGACCCGGAAAGGACAGATGACAGGAGCCTGACCCGGAAGGAATAACTCCATCCCCTCGTCTATCATTTATTTGCTTCCTGTTGTGATGTCATGAACAGCTCTTCTCTAGTTTGCCCTCCAGCAGCCTCTTCCGCCAATGCCCACCTTCCATGACTGGACTGAGACCTTCTGAAAATGTTAGCTAAAATAAACCTTTTCCCCCTTAAGTTGTGGGAGTTGAGTGTTGTGTCCAAGACCTCAAAGCCAATATAGCCAATCAGGGGCTCAGGGACTGATATGCCTCCAAATATGGCATTTTAAGAAGGACAGACTATCAACAACGGACTATCTCTGAAGATGCAGACATTGAACCTTATTAGGAGAAAACAGACAAATCCAAGGGAAGAAACAGCTTATAAAATGCCTATAGTATGTGTTTCAAACATACCAAAGTTGTAAAAGTTTAATAATGGTAATAATTTTGAGAAACTCTTCTAAATTAAAGGAAACCAAAGAATATGACAACAATACGTATCATCAGATCCTGTTGGAGAGTTCTTGATAATAGCCATTCTTACCAGAGTAAGATGGAATCTCAGTTTTATTTCTTACTTGTATTTTTCTAATGGCCAAAGATACTGAACGTGTGTGTGTGTGTGTGTGTGTGTGTGTGTGTGTGTGTGTGTGTTTACTGGCCATTTGTACTTTTGAGTAGTGTCTATTCATTTCAGTTGTTCGAGTAGTGTCTATTCATTTCACTTGTTCATTTTATAATTGGGTTTTAAATTTTTGAGAGTCTAATTTTTCAAGTTCTTTGTATATTCAAGATATTAATGCTCTGTCTGAGGAGTTGCAGGCAAGTTTTTTTTTCCATTCTATCAGTTGCCTCTTCACTCTGTTGCTAGGTTCTTTTGCAGTGCAGGGCTTTTTAAGTTCACAAACTGTCATTTGTTGATTCTTGGTGTTATCTCTTGTATGTATGGTGTTCTGTTCAGAAAATCCTTGTCTATACCTATGTCTTCCAGGGTTTACTTACTTTACCTTCCAGAAGACTCAGTGTTTCTCTTTTACTATCTGTTTCTTTGATCAAGTTTCACAAGCATGTGTATTTTTTGGATCTATTCTGCTTTAATTGTAGTCTGAGTATCTCTTCTTTAATTGGTAACTTGAGCCCTAACTTTCAGGCCCATTGTAGGTACTCATGAAGTATTAACTTTGTGTATGTACAAATAAATTGCTCTCATAATGAATTTTCCTTATTGGATTCTTATTTAATTTTTAACATAATTCTTTTCAACATTTATATTTGTTCATAATATGTTTTATCTTGTGGACACTGAGCAGTACTTTAGCTTGTGAGAGCATTAGAACTGGCTTCTCAGTGGCACTATTCACTGTGTTCCCCAGATCTGTGTTATTTCCAGTTCTTACATGCATCTGTAACATATCTTCATCTAAGTTCTAAGTTCTCCATAAAGAGTGTGTTCAACATCAAAGCTCTTCCAGAAATCATTGTTTTGCAACAGATATATCCCTTCTAATGGCCTTGAAAACCATGTGTATACATACAAAGTTCACATCTTTTGAATTTATTTACGAGAAGGGTGAGTAGAGGCTGACCAGAGTGGGGAGAACTAAGAGCATTTGGAGAGAAATTCTCTGTGATGGAAGAGTAAGGAAGGGGGCAAAGCCGGGCCAGGAGAGCAGGAATCTCTGTCAAAACAGGCTTCAAATAAGGAGAACAGTTGTTTAGCTGGCCAGGGACTGTAGTGACCAACATGAGGAGGCAGAAGACTGTCTAGCATGCGTGGTGGGAGCCTGTCTAGTAAGTATGTGTATTTTTAGCTTCCAGTCCCCTATAAAAGAAGCCAGCACATTTGCTGTCATAACAACATGCAGTAATTCATGCTTTTCCAGATAGAACTAATGTCAAGGATTGTCCAGGAGGATCAGGTTTCTTTTTAAAGTCAACGTTTGAGCACCACTTTCACACACACTGCATTGCAGACTCTTTCAAGGTTTTAGGGAGTGACTGCAGAGATTCGTAACAAGCAAGTGATGGACATATTATCATGTGGTTAAGCTCCATTGTGTCAAACCGATTAGCTTGGGAGCCACCTAGGGGATTGGTTAGAAACACTCCAGGGGTGGCTGCTGGGTCTTGGGGCATGACTTCCGGTCTATATCCTGTCCCTGGCTCTACTTCTAGCACTCCTCCCCTTCTGTGCTTCCTGAGCATCTCAGGCTAAATCTCTTTGTCCTGCCATGCTTTTCTATTATAATGCTCCTGTACTGAAGGCAGCTAACCACAGACTGAGTCTCCCCAAGCCATGAGCCAAGTTAAACCTTCACTCCTTTGTGAGTACCCAGTGTTTTTTCTCAGCTATGGAAAAGCTATCTTAATGTAGTACTGAACACAAAAGTACTATTGATGGAGTATTTTTTTTTGAAAAAGTATTTAAGGGTATTATTAGCAAATTCAGGAGAGAAGAGGGGTAATGTCTGTTGCCGTGATTCCATTTTGATTAAACATTATGATAGACAGCAGTGTATCTACAAACTATATTTCTGAAATTCACAGTTTCTTCCTGTCACAGAACTTGCTAGAGATATTTTGAATATAAATGACATTCATTATATTATCTATCTACAGTACAAAATACTGAGTTCAGAAATATAGCTGGTCCCAAACATTTTGGATAAGAATTAGGTTCCTGACTTCCAGTCAAGATGGTGGCTGAGTAACAGTGCTGCACAATGTCTCCTCATTGACCCACCTTAAATTGAGAATTTAGTTAGAAAAAGTGTGTTCAGTGTAGGTAGGAAAGAGAGAAGCATCCCAATAACTGACGAGTGACCAGGGGAAGGTGAGAAACTCCGAAGGATCATCTAAAGAAGAGAAAAAAAAAAAAAAAAAAAAAATCCCAGCCGCAGGCCGGCTGCAAAAGGCTGAGGCAGCTGTGGAAGGAGTAAAGGTTGCAGGGACCTGAAATCTGACGGAGCTGGGAGAGGACGGAGCACTCCAACGACGGACAGGAGGTTACGGGCGGGTCAGAATTCGTGAAGTCATAGCGGAAGAGGAAGAAAACAGCTCTGAGCTTCCGGGTCCACAGGCCAGAGGGGCGAAGGCCCGGAAGCCAGAACCTCAGCCTGAGGTCAGCGCGGATCCGGAAGGGTGGGAATAGTCGGCAGCGGGTCCCAGCCTCCAGAACGCCAACCCGTGGGTGTGGACTACAAACGCCGCGTGAGCTCCCCTAGAAAAGGCCCCGGGATCCCAGATCAGAAACGGGGCTCAGCAGCCCTCACAGGCGGTGACATCGGCAGGAGCCATTTTAAATAGAAGAGGGAAAAAAGCCTAAAACTGAACCCTTTAAAGTAAAAGAAAACCCAGAATAGCACACCAGGGCTTTGGAGCCACCCTTAAACAGTGCCTAGGAAGAAACTGGCACAAGCGGCAGAGAGGAAAAAAGAGGGAAAAGGCTGCTGATCGCCTGAATGGCTCAGGGGCACCTCTGCGTGGAGGGTGGAGAGCCCCACTCTGGGGGAGGAAAGCCAGGACAGAGCCTTACTGAGTGGACCCAGGGGGAGCAAGACACCTCAAAAGGGGATCATGGCCTGTTCCTCCGGCACGCGCCACGGGCTTCTGGTTCCCTGCTGCCCTGCACGCCAGAGTTATCAGAGTTATCTAGGACCAGGAAGTCAATCGCTCGTCCATCCCGTGAGCCAGAGGCTTCCAGAGGCTTCCAGGGAATTAGATCACCCTGTCAATCCTGAGCCCCAGAAGCTTCCAGAGGCATCTAGGACCAGGAATTCCAGAGGATTCCAGACACACCTAGGACTGGGCCTTCACCAGACCCCTCTTTCCTGCACGCCAGAGACAGCCAGAGATAGCAGAACCATGAAGAAATGTGGTAAGAACTTATGTTTCTATAATTATGTTAATAAAATAGCTAAGATTTAGTGAGATTCACTATGGTGCTGCTCTTTATAGAGAGTATATTATGTTCACTATTACATTTAGTACTTGAAACCAACTTTGAGGGTTGATTTCACAGTATTAACACTTGACATTTTATACAAAAAGTAAGGAAAGCTTCAGGAATTTAAGTAACTTAAATGCGGAGGAAAGATTCAATCTTTGGACATTTTACTCCATAGTACGCATGTTCAGCACTCTCTTATTTGAAAAAAAGACCTTAGCAAAATGTAAAATTGGTCACTGCCCCATATACTCAGTGATTTAGAGAGATAATAAATATAGCTTACATTCTGACTGTACTTGAGAGTAGAATGAGCCATCGTTTCTCACTTTCCTTTTAAGTGAGAGAACACAGGGTGTTAGGGAGCCAAAGATTTTTTTAGGGTCCATCCTTACAGAACAGCACAGAAAAAAAAGTGGCTTGGAAGTGGCAGATTCTGGTTTCTGTGGGCCTCTCAGGATGGGAAATGACCTCAGTGGTCAAGTGTACTTCTTGAGCTGGGTTGTTAGTGTCATGCAATGGGAGTAGCTGTGTCTTTCCGAGGCCACACTGCTCATGATAAGTAAGCACAGATCATTGAAGTGTCCATCCAGCTAGTTTCCCCAACTGGGAAGTGCTTGCATATTGACAAGATGAAAAATGTTCTTCTTACGGATGTCCCTCTCATTCATGCTTGCTCATGTATGAGAACATGAGGACTTATAGGTGAGGATGGGGACATGTGGTCACAAGCACATGTTCAGATAGGTTGGGAAGAAAATAGTAGAACTTCTATTTCTGTTTATTTTTTCATCATTCTGAGTTTTTATGTTAATGTTTTGTACTTCACGTAATACATGAGCATAGAAGTACTTTCCTGGGTACACACAAACATACAAATAAGCGTGTAGGAAATGCATACAGTAGACTGACCTCAATAAGGAAATAAACGTTTGATTAGTAGTTTGAAGGAGTGAGAGGTACACAGTATGTGGCATTTAATTTGCACAGGTTCATGATTGAAGTTTCACATATTAGCTAATACCTATAGTTATGTATAACAGGGACACCTTTCAGGACTTAACAGCAGTAAATTTCTAGTTATTTTATTTTCTCCCAGATAGTAGTAAAAGCACCGTGAAAGGGATACTTGTTTTTCCTTTTTTTTTTTTTTTTTGTACAAAGAGCAGGCTGGTTCCCAGACAGGAGCATTAACTCATCCCTGTCTATTTGTCCTTTGAGTAAGTGTAAGGCCAGAACATTGTAGACTCTGGGTCTTCGACCTCCGTACACTTCCAGCACTATGGAAAAACAATGTTAGGCTTTGATCATTGTGTTGCCGAAATCAAAACCCTCCATCCTGACACTAAGTTTTAAATGTACGGCTTTCATAACCAGCATGCATTGTGAATAATAACAAATAGTATCTTGAATAATGTATTTTTAGGAAAAATATATACTCATTCCTAGCAAATGTATTCCTATTTCTAGTATACTCTTAGAGTCCATTAATTTTTTTCAGAATCTTCTTCTGTAAATTATATAAATTTATTATTTTACTGTTTAAGAAATGCACCATTAAATGTGACATCATCAGATGTCTGTTTTGTCCTAGTTTTGCTGCATTTCTGAAAGTTATTCATGCCTGAGAGATTCATTTGGGTTAATAAAATTAAACTCACTTTATGAACTCCATGCTTTTTTTCTTTTGCACCTCGTTTTAAATTTCTTACTCCCTCTTCCAGTTTGCTGAGTCATCTCCTGAATAGAGAATAAGAAAGAAAATGAAAATGAGGGAATGATACCTTTTCTGCCATATAGATAAAACCAAACTGGAGCATAATCAGTATTTTGGTTAAATGCTGTGTAAGACATGTCTACTTATGTAGTGAACTGACCTTGTCTTGGTTTTGGTTTTTATTTTATTTTGTGCTGGGGAATAAACATAGGGTTATTAGACTGATGTACATCCACAGTCATTTTTTATGGTTTATTATGAATCAAGGTCTTGTTCAGCCATCAAATTGCCTAAGATACATTTGAACCCAGGATCGCCTGCCTCATTCTCTCAGAGTACTGGGACTGCAGGCCTGTGCCAGAGCACTAGGCTGTCATTGTCTTTTAAATCTGGAGCCCAACATTTTCATCTTTTTTGGGTACACCTTTTGATTTGTAGATAATCTCACAAGAGAAAATACTGAATTTTCTCTCTGCTTTTTAATTTTTACATAAAATACTCATTATTATGTAATGCAGAATAGTATGTAGTGTATAATCAGCATAAAACTCAATATTTAGTGATCGCATGAAATGTTTATTTTGAAAAAAGAAATGTAAATATTTAAACAACATAATAAATTTTCTAAAAAGTTAACAAATGTGCTTGGCACTGTTATGTCCAACAATAAATATTTATTGTGTACCCACAGAGAATTATTTGAAAATGAGGATGACATTGTCTTGGTGGCATTATGAAAATACCACCCCCCAAAAGATAAAATACCCGAAGAAAAGAGGTGTTACTTTGCATATTCTGTGGTTATGTTCTTCTCCAAGGAAATTCTGTATAGAAAAAAAAAAATCTGGAAACAAATCCCAACTCTGTCTAGGACCAGCCATGTGAATTTGAGGGTATAGCTTGCTTCATTTTTCTTCTGTACAGTCTGGGAAACATAGTGTTTTAAGAAACTCAGATATAAAGGATAAAACACACCTTACACAGGCGTCTCATATAATTTCTGGTATCTGTTCTATGAATGGAGAATTTGCTTACATGTTGAGAATAATGTTTGATATCTTTTCTGTGGCCCATCTCAGAAAGGTTATTTTCTTCCATCGCACTATGTTTCCCCTTGTTCTTTGGTTGTAAGAGATTTAAAAGAGATTCTGTGATCAGGCTTGGAATCATGTACTTTCTTCTCAGTACAACTTTTGAAGTTCATTTCCATCTTCTTGTAGTAAAAGCAGGTACTGAAAAGAAAGTTAGAGTACAGTCTCTGGATATCACGTTTCTTGAAATACAAAAACATTCTATGGCCCCATTTTCTGTTTTCCCACTCGCACTACCTTGTTTTACATGTACTGAACACAGCTTTAAAAGAATTAATCTTCGCTAAAGGAGATCAGCTCCCACTGGGAGCTTATAAGAATACTTATAAGCATGTATATAGTACTTTTCGTTTAAGAAGTAGGTAACTGATAATTCATAAAGACCTTCTGAGATAAACTGGCATTGTTTTGTGAAGAGGGAAGCATAGGTAGCTAACTGAAGTCATATGATTTGCCAAGGGCATCACAAAGAAACTACCTCCAAGCCCACTGTTTTACAAAAAGGTGTGAAATAAAATAATCATGTACTAATTATTATAGTTACATTTCAGAGTTCCTTCTGTGGGTGTTTCTTTCTTTAGGACATGCAATCTAATATTTAAAATGTGGTTTGCGTGTTAGATGCGTGGAGCCCCTGCCTAGCTTCTTTGCTCACTTCAGACACGTCTTTCACAAGAACTGAACTGAAATAAGGAAGTGTCTTTCCAAAAACAAACCTTCTCATCATGTCTCCCAACCCTCGCTACTCTACAATTAGTAGTGTGTTCCCTGTAAGCAGTAGTTTAAGGGGTGCGGTAAGGAGCGAGGGACTTCCTGTGGAAGTCTATAAGTCCCCAAATTGGTCTAAGAGCAACAAGCCCCCTCCTGTACTGCTCACAAATTGATCTTTTCTTCTTTAGAAAGTCTAGTCCAAAAGGGCATATTCTTTCCTTGAAATTCATCTCCTAATTATCCATGAACAGATTTTCTCTCGTTCATTAGCCTCACTGTTCCTTGTGCTGTCCCCAATTCATTCACTGGTACCTAAAATGGGATGTGTGCAAAGCTTGTCAGAATCAAGCCAGCAGACTGTCTTCAAATACTTAGATAAGAAAATCAAACACTTAATAAATTTTAGAACATAAGAGTGTTTACTTACTCCTCACAACAATAGTTTGTGTTTATGTTATGCATTTACTAAGGTATTAATTTTTTTGAATACAGGGTCTTGCTGTATAGTCCAGGCTATTCCTGAACTCACTATGGAATCCAGGCTGACCTTGAACTAATGCCAAACCTCCTGGCTCACTCAGCCTTCTGAGTTCTGAGATTATAGATGTGTGCCACCATGACCAGTTATGTGGTGCTGGGGAACCAAACCCAGGGTCTTGAGCTTGCTAGGCAGGTGCTTTAACTGCTGAGCTATTCCCATCCCCTATCAAAGTATTTATATAAAAATATGGTTAAATAAAAATTCTATATACATACATATTCACATATTTGTTATATATAAAGTAATACCATTTATAAAAATAAAACATGTTATGCATGAACATATTCTTTATATGACATTTATTGATTTACATAGAGGCATATGCTACACACATTTTATATAGCATCTAATAAATACATATTCATAAGCATGCATATACCTATATATACAAAATAAATATATAATATTTGGACATATATTAAACATCTTATTTTGTTTACATTAATGTATTAGTTTTAGATATGATAAAAATTTATTATTTTTGAAATTAAATTTTGTGCATCTTGACAGTATCTCCCACCTAATCATGGTATACATCTAAGAATAAGTTTTATTTTCCTTTAACCTTATTAGTGATCACACTTGTAAAGCCCAACAGTATGTTTTAATATGACCTAACTTATGTGATCAGTTTACATTGTAATTTCTCCATTTGTGGGGAGAATATCTCGATCACCCTGTTTGTGTTGTTTAAACCGGAATCAGTTGATGGGTTCAGCTGATATAATACGTATGACTTCAAACTCATTTCATCACCAAACCCTCCCTCTTCCCAAGCATCTCTTAGGGTGAGCACTAGCCTAAATGTACACAGACGCAAACAGGGAGAATCGAGGAGTTTCTTAAGAATTCGACACACAGCAGACACAGAGGACAACTGACATAAATTTTTAAACGGGTAATTCGTTGAAAGAGTTGAAGCAGGGCCAGCCAGCAATGCAGGGAAAAGCCACTTCTCATCAGACCACGTTCTGCGTAGAATAGGCAATGCCACCAGAGGAAGCCACGGCATCACAAGCCATTCTGGATTCGACTTCCGGTTATGCACAAGCAGTCGTAGAGTCAAGATCGTCAGTTTGAATAAATATCCACAGCTACAAAGACGGACAGAGAAGGATGGGGAAGAAAGAAAGAAGGAAGACAAAGAGTCATCAAAGGAGGAAGGAAACGGACTTTCCCATTCAGTGGTCTGGCTGTTGACGAGCTCCTGGAACATCAGCGAACACAACAGAAAGTTGCCTATAATTCCTGAAGTATTTTTTTTTTTCAGTGAAAAAAAAAAAAAAACTCATAAGCATTTTCTGTGCTTTTCGAAGAACCAAAGGCCAGTCATGGAATGAGGGAAGGACTTTTATACTTGAGATCTTTGATTAGACTTTTCTCTTTAGTCTTAATAGGTTGAAAATAAATGTATCAAAAGCCTTGGGGAAGGGCAGAATAGCACCGCATTTAGAGCGCCTGCTAAGCTCTGTGTTTCACTTCCAGTAAGTCAGGTGTGGTGGTGCACACTTGCAAATCCAGCACCTGGGAGGCTGAAGCAGGAGGATTGCTATATTTCAAGGCCAGCGTGAGTTCCATAAGGTATTCAGGACCAGTCTGGACTGCATAGCAAGAAAACTTTGAGCGACCAGAATGTTGGCACTGTTCTTTGCAGAGTTGGGGCTACAGCTAAAACATACGTAGATTCTGTTTTCAGCTGTATAGATCAAGATGTGTATGTTAGGCGTTTCACATAAACCTAAGAAATAATCATACTGGATGTTCTTCAGGACATCTGTAAAATAGGGATAATCATTTATCTTGGGATCTTAGTAAAATAAGGCCCAGTGTACATCACAGCACAATGAGACAAGTAACTGCCAGTCCATTCTATTGCTCTTTCTTGACTTTGGTATATCTTGGGGGGAGGAGCTGAGTTAGTGTATGAAAAATAAACCAGGTTCCTTTTTGAGAGGCAGTCGAATACATAGGAGTGCCACTGATGGGCAGGTTTTCTATAACTTGTGGTTTAAGCTCATAAGAAATGGTAGCGCTGTTTTATGAGAAAATGATCTAAAGTTTTCATGTGCCAAATTTCAATTTAATTTTAAACCTTTAGGCAACTCACTAAATTTGAAGAATTCTCCAAAATTGCTTTGCAGATTTTATTTTTTCATGATTTTTGACTAATTAGCTGTGGCTACTATGATATACTTCCAGGAAGTAGAAAAATATTTAAACATTACTTCATACTAAATAGCATTTTATGACTATGATTAACATCATGATTAAAATTAACAAACGTTATAAATTAAAAAAAAGAATTTTATCAAAGTCTTAATAACATTGATAAATTTTAAAAATGTCTTTGGGACACTAAAATTCATAGTAAATTTAATATCTAATCAATTAATTTCATGAAAATATTTATATAACACACCAAAATTTTAATCACAAATTAACAGCATAAATGTAGGACAATAAGTAGACCTGGATATCTTCATCCACTTAGTATAATTAGTTTCAGCATTTAAAATATTTGCTTTGTAGTGTTGGAAATCAAACTCAGGGCCTGGTACTTGCTTGGCAAAGACTCTACCACACAGCCACACCTCCTGTCTTTGTTTAAATATTTTAAACTAATACATATTCCAGCTGCAACATTCATCTCTATTTCCACCAGCATGCTAAAGTTGTATTCACTGTATCCCAAAATACGCACTTCTTTCCAAAAGAACCCTTTCAACAACAAGACCAAGCACCTCATATGAGTTCCCTTGTGAGGAAAACAAATAACACTATAAAGGCTGTAAGCTCAAGGGAGAAAGCAAACTGATAATGTCTCTTGAGATATAACTTTGAAATTCTAGTTGTGAGTCCCTTAGCCACCTAGAGCAAAATAATTTTCGTAAGTTTTTTTTTATGATACAGTGATTATACATTGCCACCTTGGGGAAAACTTAGGAAATATAGAGAAAGTAGAAAAGAAAAGAAAAAAAATGAGCAGATGAACTTTTCATGATTTTTATCTTGTCTCAAGAACAACCCCCCAAAAGAGTCATTTTTATGGTTTTGTAGAGATTGGAATGCAGGGTAGGGAGATGTAAAGGAGAAAACAAGAAAATATTACCACAGATTTTTAGGATGAAAAAATGGAGAACCTAAGAATGAGAATTTTGTCACTGCATGTTGTTTTTTACTCGAAATACTTTTGCTATTCAAGATCTGGGCCTTGCTTGGCCAACGTCTGCAGCTCTTGCCAACCATGCGTGATATTTTGGGGATGCACACACATCTCCACAGGAACTTGGCTGAGACCTACAGATATATTTTTACCTCCACCAGCAACAACCAGGGCATTAACTTGCTCTTCCACTTAGCACTTACCATTGGAACCACAGTGGGCCAGTTTAGTGCAGTCCTTCATGAACCGAAATTAGAATGTCTTTTTCTTCTCCAAAATTTGTAAAGAAGGATAATATAGAATTTAAAGCTCTATAGGCCCCTAGACATACATATAAACCCTTCATTTAATGAAGGCATACAACTTGATTCAAGGGGAAACACAAGATAGAAAGTCTAGGGTTCAATTAGCAGGAAGTTCTGGGCAAACCATGTAATCATTCTGGGACTCAGTCTGCTCAACTAAAAATTGGTGTAATTGACCACAATAAGTCAAAGGTGTTTTTATTTTTTTATATTCTAAGCTCCAACAATGTATCATTTTATAATTCTATGAAAATGAAAAAATTAAGTAGTGTTTGCTATAAGTTTTCACATGGATCTGTGAAATTTTTTCTTTTTATTTAGGTCCAGGATTAATGACTTCAGCCACTTTAGAAGCAGATATGCTATATGAGGGAGAGAGCTTTGATATGAGTCACTTGCCAGTCTGATTTGGTAAACTATAGTTGTAGAATAGTATACAAGATGGTATGGCCCATAGAATAATCCAATGCTGTGTATATCTTCTCTTTTTCTCTACCAAGAATTATTTGGAGGATGGTGAATTGATGGGTAGCAGCAGACATGTCACATTCAAACAAATGTTGATTCTTTACACATTAATTGCTTAGGAATGGCATACAATATTGACATTTTTGTTGGAGAACTGTCTTTCATACTTGTGTGAGCCATTACTATTGAAATACCAAATTCACACAAAAAGGAAAAAGAAAGTGATAATGTAACATATCTTGTGCAATCTGTACAATTTTGAGAGGAATGTAGTCACAAGTACATTCTTGGACATAGTACAATCTCAGCTCTAGTACAATCTCAGGTCCCAGTAGCTAAAAGAAATCACATTTTTTGCAATAAAGAGTTAACAATGTATTAAAATGAAAGTCCAGAACTGAATCTAGTCCTGCCAAACTATCTACCAATCTCATATTAATTTGTTAGTGCTTTGACCAACCAAGTTCAACTTTTGAAATCAATACGCCCCCATCTCTAAAATATGCCCACAGTTCCCATTCTCTGAAATAAATTTAGCTCACAAATTCATTTAAGAAGTCCACCCTAATTACTCAGTTCACTAGGGTTCTCTCTCTTTTCTAATTCCAGTAGCATGTGACCTTGATCACTTGCTATGGAATTTTTGTCTTGGTTATTTTTTCAGTGGCAGATTTCTTTCTGTCCAAGCACACTGAATCCTTGGACAGAGGAAATACTTAGTATTCTAGTTAGGTAGCCCTAAGCCGTCGATCTGCAGGTACAATTCTTCTTTACCATCTGAGATGAGAGGCATTAATGTTCTGCTTTGCATGAGTTTTAGATGGGTGAAAGTGGACATGGTCATTTCCTTTTGCACTCTTCTCATTCTCCATAGAAAGAGATAAAGATTTTTCCAAAGAGGAAGATGTTAGCATTGCATCTACAGTCCCTGTGATTGCTGCTTACTTCTTCATCTATTTGACTGGGTTAAAGGTTGGCTGCATGTCCTCTGGGAGGCTCAGGTAGAAAGACTAAGTTCACGGTCAGCATAGGCCACTTACCTGTTTAGTGAAACCCTGTCTCAATATTAAAAAATTTAAAAAGAGCTGGGAATGTAGCTCAATATGAAGGTGTTGTGTTCAAGTCTCAGTACTATGCACAGATACACATACACGTACACAAATCAATTTAGCTGAAATTTGAAAACATGAGCACCAAAGGAAAGACACAGATCACACATTTATCTATTTTAGCCAATGATTTAGATGTAAACACGTAACAGAACCAAAAATGAGGGAAAGCGTTGGTTAATGGAACTCGTACATCCTGCTTAGAGATCAAAGAGGCCAATAAGCAGGGATCAAAGTGGGGAAAATACCAAAATGTAGCAGCCTTGTGAAGCCACACTTCTCATGATGTGGAATGGCTTTCTCAGAACTACTCCATTTAGCAGCTGAAAAGAAGAAAAGGAAAACAAACCTGAAAATTATGGATTAGGTAAATGTATGTCCTAAATACCTTTCATGAAATGGAACCATTTCAATAGTTGGCGCTACCTTTTAGGGGAAAACTGTTTTTGGAGAAGACCAACCTTGTTGCAGGTATGTTGCTTACAAGAGTGGGCACAAGAGCCTTTTGTCAGAGACAAGCAGCCACACCTTGCTTAACTCAGATTTGCAAAACTGCCTTCTTGTGCATCATGGGAATTGCTTATACCACAGGGGGACATTTCTGTGTGAAGTTAAAAAAATCATTTAAATCTCTAAATATCTAACACAGAAAACGACAAAGATTAAAGTAATAGGGCTAAATATCTGTACAGTGGTTTGCAGTTTACAACATGTTTTAACATATTTTTTCATTTTTCTCATCACAATTTACCTCCAGAACACAAAGTTGGTAATTATCAGATTAAGGACTTGCAGTGTGTTCAGTTAGGTGCGATGAAACTCCTGAATATGCTAAATTATACTTGTGAAACACAAACTGTCCTTAATAAAATGGAGGCTGGTGATTGTCAAGAACAGAGCAAAGAATTCAAAAGGATGAACCAGTGCATCATCGTATTTGAGCAGATCATGCTAACAAGACAGTGGTGGGAGATGTTACTGAACACCAGTTGGTATCTGAATCCATAAATAATAGGCTCGGAGCTGACTAATGACCTCCTTTTGTTAACATGTTCTTTCTCCAGAGTGCGGAGTCATGCTAACCCCAAATTTGACTTACTTAGAACCACTTATGGGCACTCAAGGTAGTGGTTCCACTTACAGAATATCAATTAGAGTGAAAATGGCTTATCACCAGCATTGTTTTGCCTTTCTCCTACTTTCCAGTTTAGAAGAAACTTTACCATAAATCATTCTCACCATTCGTGACTTTGATGTTATTAAAGTCACAAAAATTTTCTTAAACTTGAGCATTTCTTTTTCTTCTCTTTCCTTCATGAGCTTATTTTTTAAGATCCTACTTTCCTTAGATATTCCCCCAATTTCTTCCTTGATCATTTATTGTTGCTTTTTATCTTTTAAATTCTATTTGAGTTGCCTTTCATTTCAGAATCGAAAGATACAGGATTATGCTTATTTGGTCTTCAGAATCATTGCAGTCAACAACCTACATTCATTGTCCTTCTCCTGCCGTGCTTCTGAGATGCAATCATCATTTTTTAAATTCAGTCTTAAGAAAAATTCCCTGTTATGCAGTAGCTTTGTTTCCTTACTGATTCCTGTGCCTACCTCAAGAAAGAAAGAAAAAGTATTAGCCTATTTCATATATGGGAGATAACTCACTATCTCAAGTTGAGTCCTTCATTCTGCTAAACCTTTCTTCCGTTCCAGTTCTAGAGCTAACTTCTGTTACAGAAGTGTAGTGTATTTCATACAGTGTCTGTGTCCTTCAGGTGGGCAGATAGTGTGGATCTTCTGGTGTTTCTTTTTATTCTGCGATCTCCCACTTGCTTCATTTTTCCCTAACCAAAAATTTATAGGCAGTATGTCCTAATTTGTTTAGAATCTGAAAGACCACGAAGATGATGGCAACAAGGTTTGTGGTTCAACTGTCCTGTCGTTCAGCTTGGGGATTAAGGACACCCCTGGCCCTCTTCAGAGGTTCCTAGAGCAAAGAAATTACAGGACATCCGGTGGATGAGATTCAAGCTACAATTTAAAGGTGAAGAACATAAGGACAGCATATGGATTTCCCCACCCTTTGTTCCCCGCCATAGAAGAATGCCTGCCAGCTGCCTCTCCTGGAAACTATTAGACCAGGAAGTTTGACTGTCCCTAGAAATTCCCCGTGGACTCACATGACGTGTCTGTGACTAGTCATTTTTGCCCTCTCCTTTGTTATATTCTGAATTTCAGTTAGCATTTTTTTCTTTACTTTCTCTTAGATGAATTATCTTAATATGATGTCTTAACATACTCATTTTCTCTTTAAAGTACAATTATACTAACCTACCATATTGTCACTTTTTTGTCAAAATTTTCTCATTTAAAAGACATTTAAACTAATATTTTAAATTTTTGTTCATTTAAAGCTGTCTTTTTGGTTTATTTCAAATCTCATTTGTACTGATTTTCCCCTCATTTATTTAGCAAATATTTATTAATCACCTAGTAGAAATAAGAGATTATTTGCCTCGTATGTTTTAGATTTCTAAGCTGTATATTAGATATTTAGTACCTGTCTACCTCTTTCTCTTTTTTCTTCCATGTTACTATTCAATAATGTGCATTTTAATATTTTCTTATATAAGGTTTAAGATTAATTCTAAGGACTTATTGATCAGTAGTTTTACCCTGCATTATGCATCTCAAGTTCACTTAGATGTGAGATTATAAGTACCTGTATTTTTTATTTTTTCCTAAATTTATTTTTTCCTATGGATTAGTGGATACTTTTAAATATTACTTAGATGTGTGTGTCTGACTTCTGGTGGCCTTATTGCTTTCTGGTTAAACCAGCAGAGGACAGTGGTCAGTGAGTTATTACTTTGGTCATCCAAAGGGCTTCAGAAGCATCCCATGTCTTGGTATTGATCACTCAGTGGCTATTATCAGCCCCTTGACTTGTTTACTATTTCCAGGTGAATATTTCTTAGAATTTAAAAATCATTTCTCCTTATTGACCTAATCATTCATTCATGCAACGCTCCTTGAGTATCTTTTATTTGTAGTTTTTATAAGATAGATAAAAGAGCCACTCCTAGGGCACATGCTCCAGATGGCCGTGGCTCCCCAGTTCTGATCTCTGTCATGTGTGTGCGTCTGGAGTCCCCGCAGGAAAGCTGGACTTCTCTTTCTTCCCTTACTCCTTGTCGGAGTGTCCTCCTCTAATGGGTGGGCATCTTGCCTGAATAACTGCATGACTTTAGTTTACTTCCTTTCAGAGTTAATCATCACCACCATTCTGGTTAGAAACTCACCTTAACCAACAAACCAAAATGTCAAGGGCCCTGTGGATTCAAACAATGTGGCCCCGTAGCTTGTACTTGGCTTCAGAAGGAAGACAAATGTGACACGTTGTCTTAAACTGTTTGGAAATAGGCCCCTCTTGGTTACTTTCTTTCATTTTCTTTCTTGGTAAGTGTTGAATCTCAAATGGAATTAGCAAACTTTGTAACTCCCTTGATAGCTCTATCATAGATGACCCTCTAAGTGAATGGTTCTCACCTGTTTGATTTCAGCTTTGATCTTCTGGGGTTATAGAGTTTGCTTTATATATAAGCCACGCCCTTCTCCCACCATCCTAAACTGTTTCCCCCACAAGGCAATGCACAGTTGGTTGGCAACTGCCAGCAAATGACACCAATTGGCACCAAACTTCTAGCTTCTTAGAGCAGTCACCAGATTGAAAAAAAAATATATCACTTACCTTTCCAGCCTCTAGCTCCTGTTGCCTGAACCACATACATTGGTTCATTAATAGGTTCATTATTTTAAAAATGCCGCCGCATGGTATGAAGGAAAGTGAGTTCTAGGTTCTGGGGGCTGACAGCAAGTAATCTCTGCATTCTAGAGAGATTTTGAGGTATATAAAGAAAATGTCTTGTACTTTGCTCTTTTGTTATCCTTCCTACAATTTTGTCTGCTTTTATTTATCCAAAGGTACTTCACTTTACAGAACCACTCTGCACCCAGTAAGCATTGAACCTGTTGGAAGTTTGATTGAATGAAATCTCAACATGTCATATTGTTGAGAGACTTGATCTATGTTAAGAGTTAAAATATACTAAATTCAAATACCTATCTTTGGGGATGCAATTGCAACCGAGTCACCAATATACACTGATAGATACTAAAAAGCACGTAGCACCTTTCAATCAATAATTCTTATTGGAAATAAGCAAGATAGGATTTTAATTATAGTTCTAATTTGTTCTTTCCTGCTTACAGTTTGTACTAATATTGATATGTGGATACCGATATAGGGGAGATTTTTTAAAAGATCGCATTGTCAAATAATCAGGGATTTTTCCTCTAAGTTAAAATAAATCATTTCACTTTTTGCACTACTTTCTTGATATTTAATTTTAAGAAACATTAATTTACATTTGCAGTGTTAAAGAGCAGCCCTAAATTATTTTACACGGTTGATGTAAAAGGATCAAAGCAGCTAGTCATATATATAATGAGATAAGTTTTAGAGATATATATACTCGATAATTCCCATAAATTATCCTTTCTCTTTTTGCTGCTAAACACTCTGTATTTTAAGCATACCTCAGGGATAAACACCTTCTCCCTCATCTTTTTGTTCTAAGTAGTATACAAAAGAGAACCAAATAAAATTTCTGTGCATAAATATTTGTTTAGAAATTACCATCTCTTATGTCTTTATAGAATATTTGTTATAATTTAATTTTCTTTCAAGTATAGATTTAATCCAATAAATATTGAGTCCTTGGTCACCCACTGGCAAGCTCTACTAGCTGAACCTCAATATCCAACTGTTTAGAAGTTAATAAACTCAAGATAATTTTAAACATCTAACATTGAAATTAGTGTCAAATATAATCACAAAGGGTGGAAAATACTGCATCGTAAATTAAGAACTGGTTTCTAGTCCTAGCTTTGCCTAATAACTTTGGGTCAGAAACTTAACTGTTTCATACACAATTTCTTCATTCCTGCCTCTAAGATTAGATTATTAGATTTAAATTTTCTCATGCAATATGAGGTGTGAGTGTGGTTGACTTTCTGTTTCTGTGAAAAATATACCCGAGGTAGTTGGCATATAAGGAGGAAAGATTTATTTGGGCTTATACTCTTGTACAGCTCAGTGTTTACTCCATAGACTCTTGCTGTTGGTCTCTGGGAGCACTATATATTATAGCAGAAGCACTAAGCAGGAGGTGCCCTCTTCATAGAGGCTAGCAGTAAAAGAGGAAAGAAAAAGGAAAGGTTATGACCTCTCTATCACTCGCAAGGGCACACCCCCCAATGGCATCACTTTCTTTTACCAGTAGGCTCTTATCCTAAGGGGCCACAGGTTGGAGACGTAGCCTTGGGACACATGGGCCTCTGGAGAGCATTCAAGGTCCCAGCTGCAACACTGAGGAAGGCCACATTCATTTCGTTCACTAGGTAAAATTCAACTTGTTCTGATACACTTTCTGGCTAAGCATGCAGAAAATTAAGTCTTATTAGTCAGCTTTTTGTTGCTGGAACCAAATACCTGACATACGCATCTTAAAGAACACAACATTTATTTTGGCTCACAGGTAACCAACTGTAAGTCCATGCTAAGTTAAGTCCAAAGCAGAAACACCATGGGGAAGGGACATGGTGGAGCCCAGCTGGTTGCTTCAATGCAGCCAGCAGCGGAGAGGGAAGCGGGCTTAGTGAGAGATCCACCACCAAAGGCCGCATTCCCAGGGAAGTACCTCCTCCAACCGGGCCCTTCCTCCTTACAGCATGTTCAAACACACCCTTGTGAGTTGACCGTCTTCCGGAAGCCTCACTTCTGAGCACATGAAATAGTGTGTGTGTGTGTGTGTGTGTGTGTGTGTGTGTGTGTGTGTGTCGGGGTGGGGGGCGTTTTAAATTCAAATCACATAAAATCACTTCCATGTCCTTCCAAAGTATATAAAACCCTGAAGGTATCAGGGCGTTCAGGAAGGAGCTTCTGGTTTTGCCCCATACCAGTTAGGAATAAAAAGCTCATTGCTACAATTGGCTGATCTCCTTTCCAATCTAATTCCTTGAGGGCGGAAGTAGCAAAGGGGTATTGTCCTTGGTGGAAGGCCTGGAACACAAAACTGAGATGTCTGCCAAGCATGGCATAGTCGTATTCCCGGAGACTCTGCCTTCTTCCCAGGGATTGTGTTGCTCAGGCCGTTTAATATAATAGATAAACTTGCCTTAAGATTTCTGGGTCAAACAGGTTACACTGAGACATTACAATCACTTCTGGATGTAGCGATCAACAGGGACGTGGGCAGGTTCCCTGCACTCCGGAAAGTCACAGGCTTTAGCCTTCACTGTCCTTGGGAAGGTCTCCTTCTACCTTTCAGATAGGGGCGGTTACTTTACCTTTTCTTCTGTTTACTTCTTTCGCTCTCGCGTAGTCAACTTACCGACTCTGCGTTTGTAATTGTTTCTTATGAAGTCCTTCAGGAATTGAGTGCTAGCCTTTCCTTTTCGTGATGCGACCAGGGAGAAAAAGATTGTGAAAGTTCATGAATGTTTAAGTGATAACATCCTTAAAAATGAGTTGTTTCTCTTTCTTATACTAATTCAGTTAAATGTTAAAATTATCAGTGTAAAAAATATTGCACATGAAAGAGGGTTCTTCTCTTGCTTGGAGAAATGAGAAGTTCCACATCATTTTGCAACTCTCTGAGGCTAGGAAAGTGGCGGCCGAGGGGCTGGGAGTGTAGCTCAGTGATTGAAGCACTTGCCTAGCATGCACGAGGCCCCAGGTTCGATTCCCTAGCAATCCATAAAAGAAGGCTGAGTGTGGGGGTGCATGTCTGCAATTCCAGCACTCGGGAGACTGAAGAAGGATTGTTGGGAGTTCAAGGCTAGACAGGGCAACATAGTGAGTTCAAAAATTGCATTGTTTACTTGACATTAATATGTGATTGTTCTGAGCATAGTGGTACTCTGAGGGCCTAAGGCAGGAGGATCTCAGGTTTGAGCTTAGACTAACCTGTCTCAAAATGAAAAACATAAAAAGTTTGGGGTTATAGCATTCTGTGAAGGTCCTGGGTTAATATCATACCCCCCCCCCCCCACACACACACACAAAGAGAAAAATCCTGATTGTCTTAATTATTTTTTCTTATCATTTTCACCAGACAAGACTATTTTGTGCCTGGTTGAACCGACCTTAATGCATCCTCTGTTGCAATAGGAAAATTAACCTAGAACAAGTTAGGAAAATGTGCCCTCCTCTGCACCAGTGAAACAAAGCTGTGGACAGTATTGTCACGTGTGGTCTGAGGAATGTGAGAATTCAACTGGATCACACACAGGTGCAAAAATAACAAAAGATTTTGATTTCACATTTAAGAAATATATAACCTAAAGAGTATTAGCAAATATTCTAACGCATATTCTATGCATTATCCTGTGTGTGTGTGTGTGTGTGTGTGTGTGCGCGCGCGCGTGCGTGTGGTGTGTGTGTATGGGGGCATAATTCAGATTGGCTCTGAGATATTAATGGTAGGCATTAAAGAGTGCAAATTCCAACATTATAGTAAGATATGATTTACCTATTATTAATTGTGCTGCTATGAAACACAGGTGTGCATGTATCTCTGTTATATTGTGCTTTAAACTCTTTTAGTATCCTTTTTTACTTTCTTTTAGGAATAGTTGACATAAAGACATATAGATATGAATCACTTAAGCATGACTTGAGATTATTATGCTAATTGAAATGAATCAGACTTGAAAGATGAAATACTGCATGGTTTCTCTAATAGGAGAAATCCAGAGTATAAAACATGTTTTTTTTCCGATTATTTTTACTTATTGATTTTTTGAGACAGATTCTTGCTCTGTAGTCCAGGCTGGTCCTGAACTCACTATGTAACCTGTGCTGGCTTAAGACTTACAGAAATCCTCTTGCTTGAGCCTCCTAAGTGCTAAGATTACAGGTGCACCACCACATCGGGTTTTTGTGGTGCTGGAGAATCAAATACAGGGTCTTGGGCTTGCTGGGCAAGCACTGTAACTGCTGTAATATGGCTCCAGCCCCATAAATAAGTAACTGAGTCAGACAGATAAAATGTTGGGAGGCAGCGGGGAAGGGAGAAGGAATGGGCTGGGGAAGTAAGGAAACGGGAATGTGAAGGTGATGCAGTATGCACGTGTGCAAAATCCTCAAGTTTAGCGTAATCTTTGTGTATCCTAAAAATATACTAATAAAATGGGGGAAAGAAAAATGCAGACATAGATAATATAAAATTTTAACTTTGAGATACATTTTTTATTAACTGTATTTTTTTAAAAAGCAGTAACTGAATCCTCACAGTGAGGTTTCTGTCTTTGAAGATGTTGATGTTAAGGAAATTGCTACATTCACTGGTAATGTAGAATGTAGAAATACAGCTACACTGCGTGGCCTGCAAGGCCACCTGCCAGTTCCTCTCTCCACACACGTAAGTACATGTGCACACACCCTTCCTAGCCCACACTTGCCTTTTCCTCTAATTCTGAAGTGTATAGATAAGGTTGGGCATATAGATGATTTTCAATTATTGGACAATGAGTGTGCAGTTTTTAAAAATGAATATTGGTATTTGAACAAAACAGTTATGAAATATTAGTACTTATGTCATTTTGATGGAAATATGATGATCTAAAAATATAATCATCAGGCTACCTCGTCTTTGCATCAAATCTGCAGGATTAATTTTATCAATAGTCTCTTGATCCTCTGAGGATAGAAAGCCCCACCCTAAGGAAGGGAAATCAGGACAGGCAGGAAAGCTTTACTGAGGGGACTGAGAGTGAACAGGATACTTCAGAGGCCATCAGGCTGTTAGGCTCTCCCTCACTGGCGACTCCCAGCACAGAACTCAGAGGAATTTTAGTCCCTCTCTCCCCAACATCCTCATAATCTTTACAAAGAGACCTCTCAGCTAGGCCTTTAAAGTGAAACCCCTCACCAATAGAAACATGGGAAGAAAGCAAACCAACAGGACACACATAGAAATGCCTGAGATCTTGGAAATCGATGCCCTGAAATAGTGGAATTCATAGGGAAGGAAGTCAAAAGTCAAAGAGCACATAAATGAGTCAAACAGCCAATTCAAAGAAGCTATCCTTAAAAAAAAAAAGGCAAGGAATGATCAGCGGCCTTAAAGAGGAACTTACTAAAGAAATAGTGAGACTCACATATACAATGTTCACTGAGCATACGGAAGCCACAGATAAAAAGTTGGCTGAGATAAATAAGGAAATACGAGATACGAAGGAACATTTTGATAGACAAGTAGAAGTCTTGAAAAGAAATGTAGCTGAAATTTAGGATATGAAAAATACACTTGAAGCAAGGAAAGTCAACTCGAACATTGTGAGAATAGAACTTAAGACCTTGAAGACAAGCCTAAGGAAACAAATGCAATAATTAGGCCTGACTCTAAAATTAGAAATGAGCAAAGTAGCTGGGTACAACAGTTGTTGGATGATTCAAAGGGAACCAATCTCAGAATTATGGGTGTGGGAGAAAGAGCAGAAGACAGCCCTGAAGGTATAAAGAATTTATCCAGTGAAATCATGCAAGAAAATTCCCCAAATCTAGGAAAAAATAATTTTCAAGTATAAGAAGTTTATCGAATCCCAAATACCTTCAAACAGCAATGAGACTCATCATGATATACCTTAATCTAAACTTTGGGTCTGGAGAAATGGCTCAGTGGTTAAAGTGCTTGCCTAGCAAGCACTAAGTCAAGTGCTAAGTATCTGAGTTTGATTCCCCAGCACCACGTAAGCCAGATGTGGTGGTGCATGCCTGTAATCCTAGCAATTGGGAGGCTGAGGCAAGAAGATTGCAGTGAGTCCAAGGCCAGCCAGGAACAGCCTGGGCTACAGAGCAAGACCCTGTTTCAAAAACAAAACAAAACAAAACAAAACAACAAAAAAAAAAAACCCCGACTCAGAAAAACAACATAAAGAGAAAATAAAAGCAGCAAAAGAAAAACAAGCATTTTTTTAACAAGGCAAAACCATTTGAATTACCACAGATTTCTCACTGCAAACTTTAAAGGCCAGGGGAGCCTGGAGGAAGATCTCCAAGCTTTAAAAGACAACAAATGCCAACACAGGTTGTTGCATCCAGTAAAATTAGCCCTAAAAATTGAAAGAGAAGTAAAATGTTTTTCATAACCAAGAATTCCTAAATAAATTTGAGACCATTAGCCCAGCACTGCAGAAAAAATACTTGCAGGAATCTTTGAGGGAGATATACAGACAAGCAAGATGAAAAAACATGAAGGAAAGGAAACATTTAAACAGAAAGCACAACCAGAAATGATTGATATTTAAAACATTTGATTGGTACCCTACTTAATATAACAAGCTTAGGGTTATGAGGCTATTTCACACCTCTCCACAAGCTGGGATAGGATTGTCCTGGCGATTTACTGGGCATTTGCTTTTATATTTTCAGCTTTCTCATAAAATCTGTGAAACTTCCCCTCATAATTATTATTTAATAATATATGAGTTTGCAGAATATAATAATTATCTTCACCATGGGGAATAGGTATAAAATCTTTAAAAAATACATATGCATGAATTTATAGATAGGTAAAATGATAAACCAAATCTGGAAAAATGGTAGTAATTAGTAAGAGATGAGTAAATAATTTACTAAAGTTATAAAATTTCTGAAATAACTAAGTATGCTATTATATCTATTGTTCTATGTTTAATATACTTTTATGATATAGACTGAAGTTCATTTAATGTAGCAATTCACTTATTTAGTCCATGATTTAAGTTTATACTAAGAAACCTGATAGATGTAATGATAACCCAAATGTCTTTCAAATGTACAAACATTTACCTTTCAGTACTCAGTTAAGAAATTTAAAATTTAATTGCCATTTTTTTAAAATCAGAGTTTCTAGCTTTATGAATTTCATTGTTTTAGTTCTTTTCTTAATGTGGACAGGTGGTGAGGCCATGTTAATAAATCTCAACAAGGATATAGTGAGATACAAAAAACGCCCCAAAACTCTTTTGGCAAATTGTCCCAGTAAAGGGCTCTGCTGGCCCCAAGAAGAGGCATCAAAATATGCCACTGCAGTTCATTCTAGATATAGGAAGCTGGGCTAAAGAGTGGTGATTTGAGTGGTGAAGTGAGCCAGAGGCAGAAGATAAAATATGTTAAATATGACATGGTTTCTCTGATTTGGAAAGCACAGAATACAGGCATTCTGTAGAACTAAATGGGTGTGATAGTTGGATAGGAGGGGTAGAGAGTGTGTGGGAGGGCCAAAAATGGGAATGCATTGTAATGTTGCTATGATATATATGTACACAAAATATTCAAGTTCATTGTGAACATTATGTATCTCATGCACACACACACAAATAAAAATGAGAGAAAGAGAAAATATCTACTTTGTTAAGCCCCTCGTCAATTAAAACCACAGAAAAACAAATGCACAACATGTATTTCTAAAAACAAGTAGAGTTTTTGCATCGCATTTGGATTATTCAGTGTATTGTTTATGTGTAATGTCTAGTAATGTCCCCGAGGCACTCATGCAGTGTCTCCAGGAAGTGGTCGGAGGACTAACAGACTGAGGTTGGGAAGGACATTTCACACCTCTCAGCCAGCTGGGGCAGGATTGTCCTGGTGATTTACTTTGCATTTGCTTTTATATTTGCAGGGTTGGACATGAGACTTGTTATAGTTGCCATTTCCTTAAACTTTACTTTTATTTTCTCTCTGTTTCTACAGACTCTTGGTAAATTGTCTGCATTCTACTCTTAGTCTTTAATATTTATTTATCAGATAAGGCATAGTTGAAACAGGAACATATCATTTCATCTCACTGCACAGCTTAAAAAACAAAATGTTTATTGTGGTTTGGATCTGGGATATCTTCCAAAAGCATTATTTATTAGACGTTGTGGAATATTTACCGAGTCCATGTGCTGTTTAGAGGTGGGGCTTGCTCAGGGGGGCTGGATTACAGGTGTGTGGTGGAGGTTAGGGATATGAGCTCCTATCCCCACTGCTTTAAGAGGCCCGTGATTTTTCCTGCTATTGCTGGCCACTCATGAAAGGACTCAGACCTTCTGAAGTTGTGAGCTAAAATGAATCTTTCCTCTCTTAAATTGTGACGGCAGATAATGTGCCCCAGCAATGAATAAGTAACCAAGACCGAGTGTTATTATATACACACATTTTAATTGAGCTTAACTTTTTTATTGTTTCAATTTGTGATTTGACTCTTTCCTTAAACACTTGATTGTAATAATAAGATTTTTTATAATAACATACATGAACCTATACTGATATTTTATGCTTTCATAATTTTTTCTTTAATATTTAAAATTCTTACATAAGTATAGTTTTTAACATAGAAATGGCAATTTCTTTTGCTAGCTTCTAAAGTGATCCCTGATTGTTTTCTAAAAACCATGACATTATTTGCCATATATATGAAATTATAACATTTGCTACAGCTGGTACAGCTGGTATGATCTTGACTCTACAGTCCAGGAAGTTCATTTAAATTAGTGTTGATAAAAATCAGAGAAAATTAAATATAAGTCAATAAGGAAATGCCCGTATATGTAGGGTCAGAGAAAGAATTATTGGCAGATTCACTTTGCCTTCTAAAAAAGATTTAAATTTCATTGAAAAAAATGATAAAATAGAGTGTTATAAGGAAGGCAGGGTTATATAAAGGGAGTAGGTACTAGTAGAGATAAAAATACGTTAGGGTCATGGGAAATCAGTTCAGAAGCAAATTTACAATAGCTGTTAATGTTTCTTTGGTGGCCAGCATTCCAGAAATGCTGCACACAAACTCATTCATTTTCAATGTTAAACAGTTCCAGAGTTATTTTAAAAAGATATTTTCCCAACACATGAATGAGCTTAAACTTACAGCATTATGAAAATATCCCTTCCTAGATTCATGTGTTTATCATTTACTTTAGGAATATTTATGCATGCAGTTTTGTCTTTGTGACTTGCATTTTGGTGGTCCCCACTGAGCAGTCCCTGTCTCTGGGAAATTTTAATTTGCTGAGGAAAACTTTTGTGAATATTACAGTTAACTCAGATCTTGCCATATCTGCTTTCCCCTTAATTGAGCTGTTTTAGGAATACATATTTAGGATTATTACTTCTACTGTAATAAATGGCCTAGCACAATTAGAACTAAGAATAAAAATCCAAACTTAAAAACTTTTTTGTCTTTGATGCGATGTAAATTTGTTGAAATGAAAACTCTTTCCCTGTCTTCTTACTCTGTTAATATTTCTATTGGAAGCCGCGTCTATCTTTGTAACATTTATCTATTTATTTGGAGTCAGGGTCTCACTCTGTAGACACTCTATATCTTCAAATTTTTTATTTATTTTGTCCTCCAGGAGGTTCAGTATTTCTGTTTTAATATCTAGATCCTTGGTCCACTTTGATTTGATTTTGATACATAATGATGGGTGAGTGTTTTTTATAAATATGTTCTTCTGCACGTGTATAACCAATTTTACCAACACCATTTATTGAGGAGATTATCCTTTTCCCTGGGGATAATTAACTATGAACATAATCAACTATGTCTGTGGCCTCTTTGTCAAAGCTGATGGTGTTTGAGGTTGTCTCTGCATACCCAGTTCTGTTCCATTGGTCAACCTGTCTGTTTTGGTGTCAGTATTACGTGGTTTTTATCATGGTCCCTTTGTAATAGGTTTGATGTCTGGAATCAGAATGTTACCTGCTTTAATTTGTTACTCACGATTGACTATTCTGGGTCTCTTTTTGTTCCATATGGATTTTAGGATTGCTTCTCAAGTTCTGTGAAAAATAGTGGTATTTTGATAGAAATTCTATTAAATCTGTATATCAGTTTTAGCAGCATAACTATTTTGACAATATTAATTCTACCTATCCAGGAACAGAGGATGTCTTTTCACTTTCCAATGTCCTCTTCAATTTCTTTTTTCAGCACAGTATGGTTCTCATTCTAGACTGCCCTCCCTTCCTTAGTTAGGTTTATTCTAAGTAATGAAGTGTTTTAGGAGCTACTGAGAATGGGTTGATTCTCATCTCTTTTTCAGTGATTTCCTTGTTAGTGTAGAGGCATGCTGTTGTGTGTGTGCATGTGTGTGTGTGTGGGGGGGGGGGTGTTAATTTTGTGTCCTGCGATTTGGCTGAATTTTTTAAGCTCTAAAAGTTTCTTGATGGACTCCTGCTCTCACCGATAGGCTTTTCCACCAGCCCTAGCAGACTTAATTCAAAGCTAGATTTGGTCCCTCCAAATTTCATTCTGGCTTTTAATCCTGGATATAATACATGCATTTCCCCATTTTTATATATGATTTGATTTTTTGCCGTGCAAACTGTGAAACACAATGCTTTTTAATTCCATCTTTGTTTTTAATGAGTTAATTTGAACTATTGTCTGTTTTATTTTCTGTGGCCAAATTGCTTCTCCTTGATACTAAAACAGTTTTCGCTCCAAATGAAATTTTTTTTTTTTTTTGTAGAGACAAGGTCAGGTCAACCGAGTATAAGTTTTAGCACACTTCAAAGTGGGCTTCAACCTTTTGAGCACCAGTGGTGACCAGCGAGTCACTGTAACTGTGCTTTTGCTAAGTATTTCAAGAGCTGGTTCTCAAAAACCGTTTACTTCTCAGACATTCAGGTTACCAAATAAGTACATTTAAAAATAATTTTGACATATCTGTAGAATAATCATGAGATTAATGGCACATTGCTAAGATATTATTCTACTTTTCATTTATATGTGAATACAATCAACTGTAATCTCATTCAAAATAATTTATAACTAGAAGTTGCTAAAGATTCCATCCTGAGGAACTGAATAAATGTCTCCCATACTCATTATCAACGCTTTTCAAAGCACGAGGGGTTTTGTTATATATTGTTCCTTTCTAGACCAATAGAACTCACTACTTTAGCCAAGAGGGTTACTGCCTCCTCCTTTGGTCTGAACTACATTATTCCTGATCTTGAGGTAGTGACCCATTTCAGTTCTTCCTTTGGAAGCTTCCAGGGTCCTTTTGAATTTGGGAGTCAAAGCCAAAAGAGTGCATTTCATTCTAGCCAACATGAATTATGTTAAGTAAATCTATGAGACAATTTCAATTTCAGTTGTTCATCGATCCTAAATGTGATTAGTCTTATGGGCAGTTATCTTACATATCTTGGTATAGACGTATGTATAAATGATATTAAAATACTTTAAATGATAGAGTAAAATTGGTGATTTTTCAAACACAATAAAAATGAACGAGTGTTAAATATGTTATATATATAACTAATGACGAAGTTGGTGAGGTGTTATAATGTCCTCAAAAGAAAAGCCAAAGAATAGATACATTTATATTAATAGATCAGAAGAACTGAGATAAATGCAAATACAGGCAAGGGTGGTTTTAACAAAGAGAAGAAGGTTTGTATTGTACTGGGAAAAATTACTTGTATGTCTACAGATAAGAATTATGTTTGCATTACTATCAGTTTTCTGGACTTTTCAGGGTTGGAAAATAGCTCTCTTGGCAATGCATACTTTCCCACTGAAGCACATTTTTTCCTCTATGGTACTTGTATTACCAAAGTCATATCCGCATTCTTCCCCTCTGTTTCTTTATTTCTGGGAAATTCGGAAAGTTATGTTATGTTATTTTTTATCAATATTCTTTTGAATCCTTACTAAAACTATAATTTCTAAATTGATAGTTCCACATGTGGAAATAAAGAAATTTCAATTTTTAAAATATAGCATTTTACCTGGTTGTGCTTCCTGCAATTTTATTTTGAATCAACAGATTTCTAAAGGAAAGTATATAATTTTAAAATTTGAAATTGTTAAGATTTTTGATATTACTAACAGCGAGAGGTGTCTTACTTTGGTGTAGATAATGCCAAGGAACAAGAAGAATTTACAAGGCTTGAATGAAAAATCCAATGAATGTTTACTTTTAAAAAATTATCTCAGTAATTTTCACTAATCTCATTCAAAAATATTTCCCCTTGCTTCAAACACACATACCCCATTGTTCTTGTCACTATCGCCAGCAGTTCCGGAAGTTCCCTTTCATGACAGTCTTTGGTTGTGCGATCGTGACGTCCCCAGTGTCCTGAGTTGATTCAAGAGCCACAAGTCATATGGGGCCAGATCCACGGAATAGTGTGGATGGGGAAGCACTGGAATGATGAGCTTGCTTTCTTGATGGACAGTGTTCAGCGCCAGCATTCGTCTTATTTTTCTTTAGTCCTGATTCATTTAGACATGAAAGAAGTCTTCCAGAACTTCTGCAGAAAGTGGCAAGAGTGGTGGGACATGTTCAAAGTGAGGGGGAGCATTTTGAGGGAAATGAATGGTGATGTATGTTGTACTATAATAATTATTTTTAAAATTGAAGAATTCACCATATACTAATATATTTTGACCACATCATTAGATAACCTAAGGAAAAGAGAATGATACAAACTGTAACAAGGCCAAAATACCATAGAAACTCTCTTCTTTCCAAATATACTTGGCTCCTGAAAGAGAGGGAAAGTCTGCATATTTGTTTAAAAATATTTAAATTCGCTTTGGGCTTTGTCTTATGATAAGATGGTATTGTTTAACCATGTACTTTCAAATTCTTGGATTATTCTCTTTCCAAACCCAAAGGGCATATCTATAAGAGTCTTGCCTGTTCTCCGAATGAATTACGTATTTGTAATAAAACATTCTTTGTTAGAAGATGAGGTCATTTCACAATGGAGGCATTGACGCTAACTTGGTAATATTTGTGAGCTTTTTAATGAATAAAGACTTCCAATTAGTTTGCAAATGTCTGTATAAATGCCATGTGGAATTTGACCAGGCCAATTTGTTTTGAGAAAAAAAACCCAACGGTAATTGGCTGAAATTACTTTTGAAACTTGCTGGTTTTAAGGCCTCCTCTTCCCTAAAACATCCCCTTTTACTTGTATCTTCCTTCAAGAACCAACCAGATAAGAGCTCTGGCACCAGACTTTCATGAGCCAGGGCCTCAAGTTTCCAAGTTTTGAAGTTTCCTTCTCTTTTATGACTCCAACCCATCAGGTAGCATAAGTACCACTAGAAACTTTTATGTCCTCAGAAACAAGATTGTTTTATTGTAGAATTTAAATATTGTTCATGAAATAAGCCTTCCTTACCATTGTTTCTGCTGAGATTAAGTGCCCCAGGTGCAAACAGGCTGTCCTTAAGTGAGTCTCTCCATACATTCCTTAGATCTCCATCCACCTTTCTTTTACAAATCACTGTCAATGATCTGTTAGTATAACCAAATCATGTTAATATAATATTAAGAAAGGACTACTTTCCTCATTTCCTGTTGAGTGGAAATATATATTTTGCAAGTAAATAGATGAATATATAAAATTTGTCTACTTGTGCCCGTCTGTCCATCTGTCTGTTGTTCTACATATCCTTTTGGAGGCCTTGTATTTTTTTCCTTCATCTAAAATCATTTTTTATGGTATTACAATTTCATAACTAATATTCTAATAGGTGTAAATTTCTCAATATCAGACTAGTTCTTTTTTGCAATTTTTATCTCATGTAGTCCTCTTCCACTAAATTTATAGTTTCTATGAACTATGAAAATTATGTTGACTAGTAATTGTAATTTATACATATCAAAGACAATCATATTTTATAATTCTTTTCTCATAAATAAATAGACTAAATTTTTTCTTTGTATCATTCTAGTCTTCAGAGTTCAAGACTACTCAAGAAATTGTGATCTAAAAAAACCCAGTGACTCCGAAAATATATGTATTGGTTTCACAAATGCTTACTTGGCCTTCATAACCACTGTTTAACTCAGTGATGACTGGTAATCACTTTAAATTCATTTTTAAATTGCCTGAACTTCATTTTGAACTTGGGTAATCCAACAACAGCAATGTTTTTCTTGTTTGGTTCTCAACTGTGTTGCAAATTTCTTTTTCAGCATCTCTGTACTTGCTGTTTTTCCTCATATATAATTGCCTCATGATTTCAAACTCTACCAAAATGGAGTATTTCCAATGTAGCCTTCCCTTGGTCAGTTTCTTTTAAAATGGCAATATCTTACCCCCAGTGGAGATTATGCCTTGAACGTGTTCTTTTCCGTCTTTACCACCATCACGTCATTTCTGAATCCTCAAAAACTCTCTCTCTTAATTTTTGTTTCTTTAGGGTTCACGTTAGAGCTGCATTCATAATAAACCCTTATTAGTAAATATTTCTTAGTAAAAAAAAAAAATCCTGTCAGGAAATACTTGTTAAGTGAATGTCTCTGGGCTTCTGAGATCTGGGTCAGCTCCAAAAAGCACAGTAGATTAAAAATTCCTTGGGACAGCAATCATATTGATTTAGAAATTTTACCTATTTTTCCTAAGAGAAGCTGTGATTTATCAGCAGTTTGCAACCTGAAGTTTTGTGCTTGTCACAAAGGAGTACATTTTTCATCATCATGGAAGGAACTTACACATCTGTGCAGAAATGAAACCTTTGTATCTCTCACTGATCAATGTGAAGAGAGGTGAAAGCGAGAGCTGGGATGCTGCAACAAAGGTTCAGTCAGGTATAAACACCTACATTATGCGTAAATACGTAAATTGCATCTGGCCTATCTAATACAATGTATCTCTAAAATACGTTAGTAAATAAAAACATTCTCAGGACAGAGAGGTATCAGGTATCAATGCAAGCATATTTGGTTAATTCAAATTCTTCTCTTAGTTTGGCCAAACTAATTTTAAATAAACAAGAATTTAATCTAAATATTTTGCTCATTGTCAAAGAGTCCCTGACTCTTTTGACTTGTATTCAGGAGACTGACCACCTTGTACTTTGTCCGAAGGCCACTCTGGTGAGTCTCACCTTCTGGCTGCTTCCATCCTCATGAATAGTGAAGTTTGTCAGCCTATTGGTGAGCCATCCTTTTCTAAGTCAGCAACAATCTGATTTCTCATCATAAGATGACCCCAAACCAACTTACTTCTTGGATTTTTTTTCCTATTTAAATCTTTCGTGTAATTGTTAATGGGATAAAAATCCTAATTTTCCATCCAGTAACATTCTGTTGTTTAATCTTAGAAATACACATTTTTGCCTTTGAGCAAATTGAAAATTAATCAAAATAAATAGTTCTGAACTTTTAGAATGGTCCTGAAAAATGGAAAACTTATGTAAATATTGTCTTTTCTCTGTCCTTCCAGCATGCATCTGTTCTTGCTCTGGAAACAGTGCAGTAGTCTGTGCTAGCTGCTAGAATATGAGATAGTCATGGACCACACCGTATTTCCCATATGCCTACACTCAATGAGTTGTTTGTGAAGACAAATGACCTGAGAAATTCACTCATCCTTAGAAAATCATCCAGTTCATTGATTCTCAAACTTTAGTAGACATCCGAATAACCCGGGAGGTTTGTTTAAACACAGACAGCTAAATCACATTGCAGAGGTGTTGCTCAGGAAATCTGGACAAGTGCCTGACAATTTGAGTGTCTAATAAATTCCCAGGGCTGCTGGGACTTTTTAAAAGTAGAAAAGATAGATGCAATGAAATAAGGACATGGGTTGGAGGAATGGCTCAGCAGTTAAAGAGCTTGCCCAGCAAGCACGTAGGCAGGCACTAAGTACCTGATTTCAATTCGCCAGCATCGCATAAGCCAGATGTGGTGGTGCAGGCCTGTAAACTCAGTACTTGGGAGGCTGAGGCTGAGATAGGAGGATTGCTGTGAGTCCAAGGCCAGCCTGGGCTCCATAATGAGTTCAGGACCAGTCTGGTCTCCAGAGCGAGATGCTGTCTCAAAAAAAGAAAAAAAAAAAAGTACAAAAAAATCATTGGATTTTGAAAAGCCATTTATAACTTGTAAGCTTTATAAGGCTTTTTAGTAGAATGACGGAGGTCAAGGCCAAGTTCTAAGTGGTTCAGGATACAATTTTAAAAGTGACTGATGTAGTTCAGTCTTCTTTAAGTAAGAACAGTATTACTAGCTTCATTATGCCTTATGAGACAGCAGGAATAAAGAATAGCTGGGTACTTCCAGAGTCGTGTGGCTTCCCACTAGATATCGTAATTATAGTAATTTCTAAAATTTTTATGAAAATAATACTAACTATGCGATGTTGGGAAATTTAGCATTGTTGTGACCTCACCTGTTGTAAGCAATTGGGCTCATTGCCTACGAACTCTAATTATAAGCACTTCCAATCAATTGGGGCGAAGTATGCAGAGAGGTTAAAGAACTCATTTCTACAGAAAACATGAGAGTAGAATAGTAGGGTTTGATGGATTTTAATAAAAAAGGATGTCCCTGAATAGAAAAAGGCACAGAATTTTTTTTGCATTAGATATTAATTTATATAGTTCAATTAGAGGGAAAAAGCAGTGAGCGAACTGACCCATCGTTAAGTCATTCAGATGTCAAGTGATATGATGTATAATACGGCAAGGGTGATATGATGTATAATACGGCAAGGGTAGGGTCTGCAGAAGAGGAAAAAAAGGAATTCTGAGCATTTTAGAGCAAGAAACAAATTAATATATCCATGTGCAAAACTATTAAAGAAATCTCCAAAGTATACATATCATAAGTGCTTCTAAACATTTTAGCTGAAGAAGAGAAATAAATTCGATTTTGGAATTTGATACGAGGATAGGAACTTACCATGAAAATATCACCTGGGAACTGGAGACATGAAAGGAGAAAGTGGTTGAGAGATTATAAGTGAAGATGTGTCCACACAAGTCTGCCTCGATTCCAGCAGGAAAAATTACTACCTGGGATAGAGAAGCAGAGAAGGAAGGAAGAAGCAGAGGGATGTGGTCAGATGTTGGAAGAAAGATTCATATTTAATTACAGAAGGAGAAGAGTCACCACAAACAATCACATGAGTATCAGTGGGTGAAAGGTTTTCCCATTGAAGAGTCAATAGATATTTGAGGGGCTGAGGAAGGGAAATTGCCATCAGTTCAAGGTCATCTTGGACTACATGATGAGCTCAGGAACATCCTGTGGTACAGTGAGACTGTTTCAAAATAAATAGCATTAATTGTTAAACATATGTATAAGTAAAGAAGACAAGGACAGGAAAATTAACATTGGATTTTATAAAAAGTGGTAATTTGTAAACTTTATGAAGCATTCCTGTAGAGGGGGAGACAGATGCTGGCTCAAAAAGTTAAAAAAAAGTGCATATGCCAGGATGAAAAATTTCAAGTTGTGGGGAACTTAAATAAGTTCCTTACACTTAATTTTTTTGTTATATATTCTTGCCAAAAGCTTTTGGGTATGGGAAAGTATTTGAAGAAACAAAACTTTCTCTTAACTGGAAGTTGTCTAAGATGGTGGAAACCAAGGATGAGTAGAAAGTCAACCTTGGATTACTCTCAAGGGCGATCTGGATGAGCAGTTATCACATTGAGGTCCCAGACTAAGCTTCCAAAAAAGTAATCACTCTTAAAATTTTGAGAAAAATTCCAATTGTGACAATCTCTATTGTGAGTTACCCAGTGGAAATCATGCACTTGTCCCTGAGTTTCTGGAATAAACTTATATTGTCTTCACAATGCTTTCACTGATACTGTCGTTTATTAGATTACATCAACATTCTATGAAGTTGATATGAATATATGAGGGAAGCAAAAACAAGAGAAGTTAAGTAATTTTTCTTTAAAACAGAAGATATATAAAGTACTGCATAGAAAAGAACACTCAGACTTCCTGACTGTGTTAAGCACTGCTAAACAGTACAAATGTCCACAGCTACATATGTAATTTTAAATTTCTGGTGGTCATATTAAGAAATTGAAAGATCCATATTTAATAATGCATGATATTTTAACCTAGCACAAGATATTACATATAAAATATGTAAATCAATAGTCATGTGTGGCTAATGAGTACATACTAGACAGCACTGTTTCAGAGAGAGTAAGTGGGGAAAAATTAGAGGTTAGTGCCCTAATTTAGGATTTATGAGGATCGCTGGCAGAGATTTTATTTATGCGTACTATGAGTACTGACAAGTAAAAGTATATCTGCAACTTCCTTGTCAGATGGGTGTTGGTCCGGATCTGCACTGTACAAAGCCAGTAGCCACTATCTGTGTGGGGCTACGTGAATTTAACATGAATTAAAACTGAACAAAATTTAAAATTTATGCCATCACTGGCAGTTCAGGACTCTCCTATACCTTATGGTTAGTGATGAATATCTCCCTTTGTGTAGTCTATTTTCAAAAAGTTGACATTGCAAATAATGAAACACTGGTTATCTTTTATATATTTTTTCTGCATTCACTGTAGTATGTCAAATATTTCGAAGGGTATATTTGTCTCACCTAAGCATAGCAAATCAGCTTAATTTCATTAGGTTAACTTAAAGTTTAAAAATTTCACATATATTTCTAATTTGCCTTTCAAATGCCCTTCCTTGTTGAGACTACCATTTCTCAAGTTAAATTTAACATCTAATGGGCAAGTTTCCTGACTTTTTTCCCTCAGTGATCCGTTTTACATGAGCATTTTCAGTTTCAAAGCATCATAGTATATTTTAACATTAGTAAAGCAAGTCTGGTTTTTATTCATTTATTTGTAAATTATCTTTGCTATCCCAGGGCATTTTCTCATTTCTGTAAAGTTGAGAGTCAATAATTCCTTCAGTATAAACTTAAGAGCCAAGTCCATCTAACATGTGATATTTCATGGAGGAGCACGTGGATACAGTTATATTTGAGTCATCATGATTCAAAATATCTACAATATGCGTTGTACAGATATACTAGATAACATACTTACTTTATTTAGAAATTGCTCAGTAAAATGCTTGGCATGTTTTAGGCCACTTGTCAATCCTTACTACCTGAGGCATGTTAAATTTTACTGTTCATATTAAAATTATGTGTTTGAAGAACAGACAACCTCTTTGCAGTGGTCCTTATATTGGACTTGACTTACTGTCTGTAACACCTTACTTTATACTCTTGCACCTCCAAAAATTCTTAATTGTAATTAAATATGTTATAGAAATTTCTTCTTGAAATAAGAGAAAGCATGTAATATAGCCATCATTTTTCCACTGTAGTGGCCCAGATAAGGGAGGAAGATAAAAGATCTCACATCTTCTGACTACTTTCCCAGGAACGACTCTTGCTGTAGACTTCAGAACATTTTCACAGTTCTAAAAAAAATATATATATATACCTGCCAAATGTAACTTTTCAATTGAAAACCTAAAACAAGAAAAAAAAAAAAAGCTCATTCATTTACAAACTTTGTTTAAGGCAGGTGCTTTACCCCCCTCTGTGACGCCTTTTGTTTTCTATAAACCTAAGAGAAAAACTCAGTAGGTGGAGGTGTAAGCAAACACAAATTTGATTTTACAAAATTAAGCTGGAGTGAGGGAAAGAAAGTTTCACGCATTGATACTGATTACTGCATAAACTACACAAACCATTCTTCAATATATGTGGTTTCGACGTTTTAAAGAAATTGCTTAGAAAATTCTGTGAAAAGTAAATAAAGAAATGAGAAAATCAATCCAGTGAGAATAAATAAATTCCCCAGTACATGTAACAATATGTATTTCATTTAGTACTCTTTGTACTTTTAATACGTTTTTGTAACGTTGTGCCAAAGAACATTTTGACACTTCAGTCATCTGTGTGATTAATTCAAAATTGCATATTCTTAGTCAGGAATGTTTTGTATTAGTTTGTTTCAGTTTCACAACACGGAGATACAGGAAGTCACACTTTTAGGAAAATCAAAATAGCAACAGAAAGCCAGTAAATGTGAAACTCTGTTGAGCAATTTCATATCCTGGAACAATTCAAATGTACTTGATTTTATTTGTTTTCATTCCATATCAAACAATATTGAGAACTGGAGTCCTTTTATTTGGGCTTTATGGATGTTTTATAAAAATCCTATTATTTTTTTATGCTGCCCTAGGTCTTCCTACCCCTGGAGCAATAGACCAAGTCCACAGCAGTGGAAATGCAAATGTATTCTAAGGCCCTGCTTAGCCTGTAAAGCCCTAGCCAGCCATGATTTTCCTTTGTGACTTCAAGGTGCTGTCCCACGTGGAGCCCCCAAGTGGGAATAGTGGTTCCCCCAACATGTGACCAGTTATTATTATTTAATAATTTAAAATAACACCTGAAAGGTATTATTTACCAGAGATTATTTTTCCCCAGGCCATTAAATAGGTACAGATATAATTTTTATTTTTTGTCAAAGTCAGGATAGAAAAAAATTTTCTAATGACTATATTTTTGAAGAGATGTGATCATGTTGGAGAATATGCAAATGGATGAGAGGACTGACCAATCTCTTCTTTGTTCTCAATGTACTCGATATATATATATATTCTTAGCTTCAATGACAAAAATGTCCAGGCCAGTGTTTCTCAGTACTGGTGCTACTAACACTTGAGGCGAACAGTTCTTCACTGCATTCATGCACTTAACCTTGCGTGTTTAGGTTTAGCAGCATCCTTAACTTCTCTGCATACCAGGTACTGGTAGAGCTCAGTCTCCTGCTCCTGCTCACTTGGTAAAATTCTAATAAGCTGAAACATCTCCAGTCCTTACCAGTTTTCCTCCATGTAGCAAAATAGTCTGGACTATGCTTTTGCTAATTTTCAATTAGAAAGAGTTTATAGATGAGGAAATCTGTACATCGAAGTTACTTTTAATGAGGCGGGGAGGATGTAGTAGAGGGGAGATAAAAACTTTTTCTGAATATTATTCAGAGTCCAGCAAAAGAAGATATTATTAAATATGTTGGAAATAATAAAGTGTGGTATAAATCATCGTAATCGTAAATGCCTTGCCTCAACAAATAAGGTATTTTCATGATTTAGGTGGTATTAGCCAGGTAGAATCAATCTTCTTATAGAAATAGTAAGCTTTATGAAAGTGTTTCTTTTTTTGATAAATTTTCACCAAAAGGAGAGAGTGAGAGGTGAGAGAAAGGTCAACTAGTAGCTGATGAATGTGGTCAGTAATTTCTTGGGTTTACTAGTATCAGGCACTGGAACAAGAACTTGTGTTCCTTCCTAAGGGACTATACCACTATTATTTCCACTATACACTAACAAAACTATATTCAGTGAGATGAAATTATACCACCTTTTCCAGGTCAAAAAAATACCCAAACTAGAAAGAATTGTGGAGACATTGTCTCTTAGACAATAACAGTATGACAGACTGAGTTTGGGAATACTGTGTTTTTATCATGGAAAATGTTTACCTCCAAGTTATTTTAAGATGAACAGTGACACCCCAACTATTTCAAATGGCATTCAGTGAATTAATATAAGCAATTTTAGCCCAGTTAATTTGATGCTTGCCTGTAACAGTATATGAAGAAGAGAATAACAGAATATTCCGAAGGGACAGACATAATTGTTTAATGATCAATGTTTCAGATATTTTCATAGCACAGTTCTCATTTCTATAGAAAATCGGACAGAGTGAAAATGTAAAATCTTTTCAAGATGAAGTCTTCTACAGAGCCTCTGGTGCTACTTGGTGTCTCTCACATGCAATATGCATAGAATAACAGAAGTGACTCTCTCTTCCTTAGGTAGTTCAGGGAATTCCAACCGATTCAGGATGGGGAGATTATGAGATACGATGATTGAGAGCACAGATTTTGGTGTCAGAGGAGTTTTAGTTCAAACATAACTTTCCCAACATACTTTAACATAGGACAAAACTTAGTTTCTTTACGTCTTAATCTTCTTTTTTTCCCCTGCAAACTGGAACTAAAAATAGCCCTCTAGATTTCTAAGCAATAATATATAACATATGTAAAGATATTAATATTTCTTCTTTTGTGATATGTTCTCATTGAATGGTGGCTTGATCTCTATGTGCTTAGACTTAGTGACTTTTTTTCTTAATGAAGAGACAGTGAAATCTAACCATAGTTCCAGAGGAGGTTTTGTTTCACTAGATGTTTACTGTACTAGAGAGACTTGAAAACTCTTTTACTTGTGTGCGTTAATCACTGTCCCTTCGTCAGCAAAGGCCGTGATAATGTCTAGTAGCTAAGCTGTCAGCTGGGGAGGAGGGGAGGGACCTATGGAATCCCTACGGTCAGGACTGTTGGTCTTATTAGTAACTGTGGCATTTTCAGGTACAGAAATGAGCAATTAGACAGTGACCAGCATACCAGCAGGGATTATAGCACAAAGGTAGGCGCTCTGTTCCTTCAAGTGTAGATGCTGCTAGCCTTCTAACTAAGACCCTTGTTGAGCAGGGTCTCTAGGGAACCATCTTTTCCACCTACTCCTTACTTCCAATCCCTCAGACTTCTTTCCCACTGAGAAGTACACTGTTACTGCCTTTCCACGCTTCGTTTTCAATTCCTTAAATAACACAATCCCAATTTTCTTTGGGAAGCCACCCTTTCCATTCTTAGCCATGTGGTTTTGGTGGCTTTGACCCTCTCCTAAGCCAACGACTAAACCTTGATCAGCATGAGCTGTATTTCTGAGCGTGGACTAGCGCACTCAAGACAATGGTAGTTGAGAAATAAGAAGAAATGTTGCTGTTGTGTCTATGAAACACAATCTTTTTCCTAGACCAAAGGGTAAGCAACTGTGAGCTGTGGAACATAGCCATCTTGCTACTATGACACAAGATAATGGGGAGCAGAACAGTGCCTTGGAAGAGCGTTTGCCTTGCTAGCTAAATCCTAGCTAGGAAGTTAGTGAATACTGCTCTTTTTGTTTTGTTTCTGCTTTTGCTTTTGTTTTGATCTTACTTAGTCATATCTTATTTTCATAGCATCTTAATCTTTAGTTTAGAACTTACATGGTGTCTCATGGTTGTTTACATACAAGCCTGTACATTCTTCTAGGTGCAGTTAGGTGGCTCAAGGGGTCTTTATAGAGAGCTGTTTTACTCTCACCTGGCCTTTTTCATTCAGTTGCTTTTTATGTAGATGAGTAAAACTTAAAAAAAAGAAGTTACTTAATGAAGTCCTATGTTAGTGGAAGAGAATGACACTGAATCAGAGCTTGTTTGTTGACTGAGACTTGCTACTGTTTGGTGAAGATTCTGGTAAAGCATGCCATCTGCTTCCATGACTCACAGTAAAGAAAATTCAACAGAAGGACTATCTGAAGAAACCTTACACAATTTTCTAGTTCTTTCTTTGACTTGGTCTTGACTCTGCTGCCAGAGCAAGTCAGTTTTTCAGCTTTAGCCTTTTGTCTATTTATAAGCCCCAGGAGGTGAACAGCTACACATCTCTGCTTCACCATGTAGTCTCAGAGGCTAGTGTGGTGCCTGTTTCATAGCATACTTATTAACCATCTAGTCAATTAATAGGCAAATATCTAAATGTTAGCGAGGCGAATAAAGTACGTTGAATGCCTATCAATTGACTTATACGTTGTTGGCCAACCAGGCAATGTAGCAATACACTGTCTCAAAATAAAAATAAAGAAAGGATAGTGGTAGAGTTTCCCTAGTCTCTGTGAGTTCCTGAGCTCAGTCCCATGTGGGAAAATAATCATGTAAGTACTCCTTGAATAACATTTTTTGTGAATATTTGTGGCTTGCTTAAGTTTGTGTTGACTGAATATTCTTGAGTATGCTATGGTGTTTTTTACTAGAACTTCCACAAAGCTAGGGCTGGAATGGAGTACACATATCCAAATCACCCCATACAAGTAGCCCATCAAAATACGGGATGTTGTAAGTGGCAGTGAGTGGTTGTGTTAATTTGATTTGGCCACAGGCTTTACATTGTTTTTGTTTGTTTTGTAATCAGTAACATTGATCCATGTGACCTTGTTCTTTTTATCTTATGAGTAATACATATCAGATCAATGTAAATTGGTTATAAAATACAAATATATCTCTTAGAAAAAATACTTTCCTTTTATTTTCATCGAAGGATGGATTTACAATTGCCAATCATATATGTATGTGTCACTAAATTAATTTTATAAAAATTGACCTACTTTTTCAATTTCTGTTTATTTTCAATACATTATCTTCATAAAAATAAAATACAAAAAGCTTAAGAAAGTGAACGCTTTATGTATGATATGTCACCAAAATTCTACACCAAATTTTCTAAAATCTTGTGATTTTTCTGTCTCCGTTACTCTACCAGGAGATAAGAAAAAAAAAAAAACAGAAACTGTAATAGTCATTTGTCATTTAAACTTTATTATTTGTGACTAAAGTATTACAAATAATAATAATAACTTTTAAGAAATCTGGTTCTTCACTACAGAGAAATTAGGAAGCACTAGTCTAGACAGAGTTTAGTTTTATTAGATCAAATCATTTTTCAGTGCATAGGTTACTATATTTCTGTATTTATGTCTGTATATATGTGTATCTACACCTACAGATAAATACATTTATTCATGAGGCACGATCATTTAATATATATTCACAGGCATATAGATTTTTTAAATTAATTTTTTAACATAAATGAAATTTCAGTCACAAAACACATGAATTATATGTTTTTCTCATTTAATCCTAAGTGTACCAGCAAGTGGACTACCATGAATTTCTATTCCATAAACTCAGTAGTGAATTCTTAGCAGAGCTAAGGTAAGCAAGCAAATTTTGAATGGAAATACGCATTTAGAATATACAAAAAGACAACATTTGAAATAACTCCAGATTACATCTGAGAATGTGAGTGGCCCCCAAGGATTAGCATAATTTGGCTGTCTCACTTTATAGGTGAAGTTGCTGAGATTTATGATAAAGGATTTGTAAATTGTATCAGCTGAAAATGTGCCAACTTGGTAACTCCTGTGATGATCTGCGAATAGATTACCAGATGGTAATGTTAGGTGGTGTTCTAAGTTAGCAACCTTTCCTTTTTCTAAGGAAATGAGCATGAAATATCTGCTAATTGGAGATGTTGCTACCTGGCTCCTCCTTCTGGTAACAACAGATGTTGGTTCCAATAGCAGAAGTCAGAGATGGAGTCAAGTTTAGGTCACCCTCAGAGAAAATCTCAGGTGACTATGTTGATTCTGCTATTTGGACCAGGCATACTTGTGCTAAGTCCTTGGAAATATTTGAGAAACTTAAATAAGTTCACAAAGCATACATATAAAAAGCATTTTGCCAATAATTTGACATTTTCTTGAGTTTTATGTGAACACAGATCTAAATTCCACATTAGAGCAAAGAACTAGCTCATAGTTTTACTTACTTTATTTAGGCTTACCTTTTAGAGAAAAGAAAATCTTTGAAAAACTGAATTACATCCTTTTCCCAGTCTTCTTAGAAATTTTAATCTTTTATATATATCAGATGACAATCGAGTAGAAAAATCTGACATGTATTCCTCTTAAAGGCACTCTGATTTATTTTATTTCATACCGTGGATGAGAACTTAACCAATCAGTCAAGACACTTCTTTTCTCACCCTCATCGTTCCATGAGACAATGATTCATACCGATGGGGCCAAGCCATTTGTCTCAATTCGGCGGAGCTTTGTATCCGCCATACCTGTCCCATGCACTATTTGACATGCCCGACATTAGCTCTGACTACAATCGAACCAGCCATCTGATATAGATCATTAATCTCACACTTCAAAAGAAGTGAGAATTTCTGTGGGAAGCTTTCACATCTGGTTTTCTACTTGGTGACTTTTGGAATCCAAATCCTGATAATAGATTGCCAAAGAGCCTTCATCACATACAAAGACCCAACACAAAGAAAATAAAGTTGCTTTTAGAGTCCCTTTGTATTTATAAGAATATGTAGTGCTGATCCTTTAAAAAGTATATACAGCTGTTATAAAAAAAGACAGAAATACATCCAATCAAATAATACTAGGAAGTTATCTATGAAAGAGAATTACTGATTACTTTATACTTTATTACTTTTTACCTTAAAATTCATATTTAGGTTTTTCTATAACAAATATTACCCTTTGCAAGAAGCAGGCTACTACATATAATTTCACTTAAGTAAATAGTAAGTACTGGTGCCAAGATTATTTTCTCTTGAGAAAAATATTATTGTGCTTAACAATTATAGAAAATGATAATTATAATAAAAAGACACAAACACACCTTAGGCTTTTTAAAATCAATAAACCAGGGCTTAAAAACACAGCAATGTGTACAAAATACAGGATACCAACTTGAAACTGAACTTTGAGTCTCATAGGGTAATTTTCTGTCATAAAATTTTTGATATATATGTGTTAAAATTACATATATGCTTGAAATTCTAGCTTAAGTGTGAGTCCTATAGCAGCAAGAATTGATGACCTAAATAATTGGATGCATTAATCTGTACAGCCAGTATCATGGGCAGCAACACTACCTCAATGAGTTTCCACCCCACCCCTCCCCGGCCCCGAGTCCTTCTCCTTTGATTCTATTGCCACACATTGTTCTGTATTTCATTTACTGGTGGTGTGTGTATTTCTGGGAACTGCTTCAGGTTCTCTCTTCAAAAGAGAAATGTGGTATAAGTGCAAAAATGCACAAATATTTGCTTTGCAGCTCTGAGGGAACATTCTAGTCCAACTTTTGGTCAGGACCTATTAAAATCAAGAGCACTGGTGTTTTGACATCCCTAATTTTAATTTATTCTTTAGCATTTTGTGGTGGTGTAAATGGTAGGTGGCATATTAATGACTAAAATGTTAATATGGGAATATATTTTACAGTTATCTAAGAGGTAAACCAGAAGGTAAAATTAGATTTGATTTGCTGTGGCGCTTATAAACACGATGAAATTCTTTTGGAGGAATAAGGTATGGTTTATGAAGTATTGAAGCAGGTAAGCAGAGTGTTTTCTTTTTCGGAACTTACCACCACCAGGCAGAGACCAGCCTGGAAGTGGTGTGTGCAGAAGCTGGTGGCTTCTTACAAGCAACCACAGGAATATGACTATATGGATTCCAACAAACTAGGAACCTTTCTCATTTGGCAGCCAGCGAGATCAACAGAGGCTCAAGAGAATATCCACTCTTGAGTGAGGAACTAGCTTAGACCAAGAAAAGAATCACAGAAAACAGGAGACCAGAGAAAAACCTGTTTGCCTTTTCTTCAGCAAGAGGGGTGAGTTTTCAGCACCCTTCTGGAAAAAGCCAGGATCCTCTGCATTCCTTCAAGGATGTCAACACGCTGTCTCTCTCATCAGATGTCTTTACAAAATGGTACTTAGAAGTATACTTCCTGCGCACTTTATTTAATACTGATTACTGACTAACCATAAGAAACATGTTTCCTTCTAGTTTTTCTAATCGATTAATTTTACTTTTTTACATTTTAAACTAAACTTTAAAAATGAAAAAGTTGCAACTTAGAATTAGTGTCATGCACTTTAATTCTATTTCATATGGAATTGACAACACCAAATCTGTAGTAAAGAACATAGTATATCTTGATTAGTGTTAGGACAAGGAAGTGAAGATGAAGCTTGTAAAAAATATTTTGGGAGCTGAGATATAAGCACTCTGAATATTGTCTTTTTGTTTTTACTTTATGAATAAGATCTTTTTAAAGGAACTAGTTGTTTGAAGTGATGTGGGTAGAAAAATAATTTTTTTAAAAATTATTCAAAAAACCCAAAGGACTATGGATCTCCAAAACATATTTGCTCAAAAGGTGACAAAAGTCAACACGAGTTTTGGCTGCCAGACCCTTCATCCAGCTTTCCACAACAGGTGCTTTCATGTTTCTGCATGCGCTGACTCCCAACCCCAGCTGGGAGCTCTGTGTTCCTGTGCTTCTATTAGACCTGCTTTCATGCAAGAGTGCCCCAGGTTGTTCACTGATGGAACAGCATCCAAAGTTTTACTTTCCTGCTATTGAGAAAAGAGAAATGAATGTTGCTGTTTACCAAAATTTACTTATTTTTCCTTTTGGACGCCAAAAGGCAATGTAACAGGAAAACCCAGGCCTTGTATTTCCTTAGGAGTCTTAAGAAAAAAAGAAGATGGAAATGTTCATTTCATGGCTTATTAACCTCAGAGATATTATTAACCAGGATGAAGGTGAACATTAAGGGTCTGAGTTTATGTTGGTTGACATTTCACGCCCTAAAACTGGAATGGGAAAGTAGCATTGTGAGTTAACATTGACACGCTCACTGAAGTTTTCTCTTTATGAGTCTTTGAACTATTTCACTCTGGCTTTCAAGCTAGAACTGAGGTCTCATAATTGCTCATAGAGTATCATAATCTTGGCTGCAGAGAAATTAAAAACCAGTGCTAGGATGAAAGGGGAATCTCCGTTCTATGCTTAGTAAATCCCTTCTTTATAGAGACCTATAAAGCAGGCTTACTTTTTTGATTATTCACATTTATTAGCAAAGTTTAATTGCTAGTAAAATAGTTTCTTTAATCTATTGGCAGAAAATAGACCATGCTCTTTAACAAACGTTTTATCAGCAAGCATATACAATCATATACAAGCATAGGCATCATTTTGTGATGACTGTTTTCAGTATCTGTGATGTAGATGATTATGTTAATTATATAGAAAATTGATGAAGTATTAATTTAATGACTTCCCTCAGTAATGTAGCTTGAAATAGCACATCTGAGTATTTGCAGTACATCAGCTATTGCTTTATTTTTCATCTTCAAATGTTATGCATTTTAATTGACACCATATAAATTACTCTTCATTGATGTATAAAGTCATCAAAAATGTTATTTTGCTTACAGAATAGAACTTAAAACGTAGTACATCAAAAATGTTATTATAACGTTATAGTGCATCAGAAATGTTATTTTGCTTATTGTTGTTATTATGAATTGTCATTTGTGAGCAGCACAATAAAAGTTTGGCTGCTGTCTGTTAAAAATTGTTCACTCTGAATGTAAACCCCCTGAAGAACTTCTCTGGCATTTAATAGACCTGCACTGTTTTAAACTTTCTACCTTTTTTCTCTTGTTTTTTCCTTAACATCAGAAATTCACAAAAACATCAAGGGGATACTTATAATACATTTTTGAACATATATTAAGAACTCATGGGGGAAGCCTTCTTATTTTATGGTAATATGTATGACAAAAATATGATAATGAGTTCCACTGGAGTTCTGTCAGAATTGGTAGTATTTGGAGGTTGGAATTATTAGCATTCCTGAAAGTTAGAGATTATAGCAACTTGGGAAAGAATCTTACTCTAGCCCTGGCTAGTATCAAGGATGCTAGATTTTTTTTTTTCTACAGGAAATAACTTTAGAAAAATGAGACAACTTATAGTAAATTTTGGTTCTTGTTCATATTTATTTTTATAAACTCTTTGTTTTAGGAGTGTGTTTATTTCCTCCTCAAAAGTCATGATATGAACAGCGAAATAAAACACACCTTTGAAAAATGCCCATTTTGATTATTACAGGAAATCACATGTCAATTTCCTTCCTTTAAACCACTCATTCATAGGGGTCGAGACTCCTAAGACAAGATGAGTCATTTTACTATTAGAATTTGAAAGAAGTTTTTCTTCATTTATTTAAAAAATAAAGCCTGCTACTCAGAAAGAACCTTGAGTTTCTTAAAAGTAAGCCAGTATTGTACTAAGTTACAAGTGTTTACCACTTGATTTCTTGTTTCCAGTTTTTATATTTATGAGCTTCAGGATTACTAAGTAATGTGAAGTCAACTACAACCAACATGTAATTTCTACCTTCGCATCCCTCAGGGTCTTCAAATAAAACAATGCTATTTTTGACTAAAGTGAACAGAGTGAGAAATGTTTCAGGGCAAAGAACATCAAGTAGTGAAAAATTAAGGTGGTGAAGTAGTGCTCTCTCCTCCCATTAATTTAGAGAGAAAAAAAATAGAATCTTTCTAGTGAAGACATACCCAAAATGACATTAGAGAATTTTTTCATCCTTCAGGAAATATCAGCATTTCTCATGTCTTCTGCTTGAGACTACAGATACTATGGTGCTACTAATTCAAACATTATTGTTAGTTTTAATTATTTGAAGTTTAATTTCATTTCACAGGACTGGATAAGGGTGAACACGGCTCTTTCTATGAGTTTCAATGTAGAAGTTATAATGAGGGCAGCATGGTGGATGACTACTGAACTACAGAATTGCTCTGCTCTAATACACTAAAATAAAGTGAAATGTTTGATTCTCAAATTCTTCCTGAAACAGTGTGCAATTGCACCATTTGTTCTTCTCAAAAGAAAGATTTGGGCTGGAGCGAGACAGCTTAGACTCCTTTCATTTGCTTGCTTGGCTTTCCAAGTAGGTAATTGCAGAAAGAAAGGACAATTCTTTGATCTCAGCGAGGTGCTAATTTGTAAGATTTTTGAGCTGTTTGGGCTTTAGGAAGCCAGGATCAGTACATAAACAATGGCGTTTATCTGGCAGCCTATTACTGACACATTACTATCTCAGTACTTATTCATTTACACTGGTGTTTGAAGACAGGACTATGTGTCAATAGAGGAATTAGACAGACACCTCAGTCCAGCAGAGTTATCTCAGTTTGCTGACAGGAACAGTAGGTGACATTAAGCAACAGAAAACACTTCAAAAGTTTTCTAGCCTTGATTTTTGCAATGAAGACAAACAGTGTTTATTGCTTTAGAAGCAACAAACAATGAGACTAGGACTGCCTACAGGAGATGAAAGAGCTTACCAAATTACCAGTGCAAAGCCTGCCCAAGGCCCACTTCCAGTCCTCCCCTGAATTTTGTCAGGAAGATTTAAGGAAGAAAAAATAAGAAGAGAGATTTCGATGATAAGTGGTCTTCATGTGGACCTCTTAAAGAAAATCGCTCTTGAGAAGCAGATTGCAGAATGAGGAGATGAGGAAAAGTTACTTGACTGCTCACCAGCTACTCTTAATTAAATATTTCAATATTCATTTATTTCAACATCTTTTCAACAATCGTCACGTGCCTACTGTACTTGAGGGCATGTGGAAATGTGTCTAATGGATGATAAGTGTTGTTTATATTTTTAGCATCATGCAAGTTGGAAGACATGTGGAAAAAGCACTTTATAACATCATCAAATAAAGACATATCTCAGATTTCTTCCACTGTACATCTTAATTTGAAATTATTTACTCATGTTTGTTTTCAGGCAAATTTTACAGCAATTTTTATATTTTGTGAAATGTAAATTGATTAACTTATTTCATAAATATTTATTGAATGCTTACCACATCTGTTCTTTGTTCTAACCTGGGCTACAGCAGAGAACAGGACAGATGAAAAGTGTTTTCTTCTATGGGAAAATAACTGGTCATTTTGTGATAAGAATTATTTAAAATGGCTAGGACACAGGTGTCATATAAGAACTACACAGGTAAGTGTTGGCAATAATATTGACTCAATTAGTACTTATAGAGTGTACTGTCATAAAAAGAATCAGCAATGGGGAGGAGTAATGATGAAATGAAAGAACATGTTTAGGCAATGGGATCAAGGAATAGGGTGAAATATTGACACGCTGGAAACACAGGACGCTGGTCGGTGTGGTGAGGGATGGTGAATGTGGGAGACAGAGAGCAAGAAGGCAGAAAGAAGTTGAGGAGGTAGAGGGAAGTCAGATACTAAGAAAGGGAGTGAAGGAGGCCGAGGAGATCAGCTTGTACAGATGATTTCAGGTCTTGGCAAGAAGAATCTCAGAAGGCACTCTGCGTAGGTATTCTAATTTTGTTGAACCATGAGTACCATTTGACATAATCAACTTCTGCTTTCTCCCAAGAATTCTTCCTACCGGCCAGTCAGATCGCACCCTCCCTGCTGGCCCTCCGCCATCACTAGCTGCTCCCTCCCTTAGTCTTTGTTGGTTCTTCATCTTTCAGGTCTTCAGACTCGTTCTCTTTTCGGCTCACATTCATTTCTTGCTGACTTCAACTAGCCTTGTATTGGGGTGGCTGGGATACATGAATATTTAGAAACTTAGCAGAAGAGTTAAATTCAATGAAAGTAGAGAAGAAATAGTGTGGAAGGATCACATTTATTTCAGGAAAAGACTTTTGAAATTGTCAATGTCCCAGATAGGTGTAGGCAGTCTATCCAGCCCTGGGACTAAATTTGGCCCTGTGTTGATATTTGTAAGACCCATGAACTAGGAGCAGTTTGGCAAACATTTTACAATTAATTTAATGAATAAAGAATACTCTGAACCCCAATTAAACAACTTTTTTCAAAAGTACATGTCGATGATTTCTAGCAAGGTTGCATAACAAAAATATATTTCATCACTATTATTATATTTTTGAATTTCATCAGTTAAAACGCTGGAGATATGTCTCTTTTGTTATATTTTTGCCTCTCTTTGTGCAAAAATTGAAGAATGAAATACTTATCATTAAGCCATTACCAGAGAAGTTTCTGCCACTTACTTTGGATACAATTTTTTAATATTCTTGAGGCCCAGAGATTTCTGGTTATGTTTCAGAGTTACCCAGCATCAGAGCTAAGATTCAAATTCTAGATACTTGGTGCACACAAAGCAACCCTAGCATAGAAAAGAAATGTAATCTTTGAACTTAAATACTTTATCAGTAAAGAAGTACATGCAACAAAGTACGCATGGCTGTCTATATCCCAGTGATATGATGTAGTGTTAATTAAAAATAAAAACAGTTCTTATTTAAAATTAAGGGGCAAAAATGTATCTACTTTAAAAAACAGTGCAGTGTAAAGGATTGTAGACACAATACATATAGCTCATATGCAATAATGTTTTGAAATCCTAAAAAAATTAAGTATATATCTTTTTTTTTGGTTGTCCCTAAACAAGAAAATTTTAAAAGTGTGAGGGTAAGGAGTGGGGTGTTATTTTGGGCTTGGGAGTTAGTTGTTGTTATTATTCTTTTTTGTTGTTTTATATTCTTTAAAGGTCTTTATTCTTCACACACCAAAACATTACAACGGTATGACTCTATGGGTGTAGCTACATTTCTCACACGTTCCCTACTGATTTTTTAAGGCAGAATACATATAAAAATGTATTATCCAAACCATTTTAAGTGTGTAGTTCTGTAGTGTTAAATATACTCACTAAACTTTTTTTTATCTTACAGAGCTAATCTCTATACTTATTACAAAACAACACTATTTTTCCTCTCTTTGCTATCATGAATAATGTGTCTGAACATAGGTACACAACATTGCTTTGATAGGCTGAATCGTATGCCCTCAACTCTAGTGATAGGCATTTAAAATTTATTTTTTAATGACATCTGTGAATCAAGAAAGGAAAAAGTCGTGTTCCCACAGAGTGCAAAGCAAACCTGGGACATCCTTCCAGCAAATTTAACTTCCGTCCTCTTTAACTGAGATGGAGGATCCCATCATTCTGGCAGCATGATAGTGTTGGAGAAAGGAGTCCACCAGTAAGAAACATGTTTGCGTGAACGAGGCTTTTGCCCAGGTTCCTTGGAGGCTATTGCGGAAAAGCCCCTTCTAGTAAATATTCTTGGTGTAGAATATTCAGCCAGAGAAAGGGCAAGTCCAGAGCACGTGGAAGGAGAGTTCAAAGTTGGATTGCAGTGTATAGAGGTGAACAAATTTAAACCTTTACAGTGTAATAAACTTTGTAAACAAAACACTGAAAACGTTGTAATCCTAAATTGATGAACTAATCCCAGGTGATCCATCTTTGTAATGTGAAAGATGTGAATTTGAGTCTTGGTTCTGCTACTTATGAAAAATAGGACTTCTGACAAACCACTGAGCTACTCCAGAATTCCATACTTCTCTGAAACAGTATGTATTTGCAGGTTTACTTTCAGCTTTAAAATAAGCCATCGTTAGTTAGACACCCAATAAATGATAATTCTTTTGCCATGACAATTATGATTATTAATAGAGGCTGAAGGTCAAGCCAAGGAAAAAGAAAAAAATTTTTTTCACACGAGAAGGTACAAATTACCAACCTCAGAGTGAAACATTGATACGAGGGCTGGAGGAATGGTTCAGCTCTAAGTCAAGTGCTATGTACCCAAGTTAGATTCCCTAGCAGCTCATAAACTGGGCGTAGTGGTGCAGGCCTGGAATCCCAGCACTCCAGAGGCTGATATAGGAGTATTGCCATTAGTCCGAGGCCAGCTTTGGCTCCATCGTGAGTTCAGGACCAGCCTAGGCTGCAGATTGAGACCCTGTCTCAAAAAAAAAAAAAATTGATACTCATTAGTAAAAATTCAAGTCTTTATAGTTTCACACACACACACACACACACACACACACACACGCACGCACACAGAATCACATGTAACAAAATATATCCATTATGAATGATCTTCGTTAGAAAACTTCAGATGCTAAGCATAGATACTCTTTAAAAAATCACATATTCCAGGTGGATGAATAATTCAGTATTTATAAAGCTGATATTTAGACACTACTACCACTTGGAGAAATCATACTTTTCATTTTCTCTGTGCCTCTGGGTTTATGTTACACATCAGAGTCTAAGAATCCCCTAAATAAATACCATATGCGTCTGAATGTTGACTTTCTGATTCTGCCGCCGATCCATTTAAGGAATTTCAATGCACAATTCAGAGTCAGTGTTCTACTCCCTTAAAGGCACATGGCGTAGTGATGGAAAAAGAATTTTCTCAACTTATTGAGGGTCCCAGTTTAGATATATAATATGTTTTTTATTTATCCTCTTCAGGAGTGCGTATTACTCATAGTATTTTTGGAAAAGGACACACACAGTTGCAAGAAGGGATTTTTCTGTGCCTCTTCCTGTGACTGTCATGTCTCCTTACAACCAATTAATCTTACCTTTTACAGAAAAAAATAGGCAAGGATTATTTTTCCTACATTTATCAAGAATAGAAAGTATACTTATAAGGAACATAGTGTCACCCACTTCTGGCCCCATAATCACAAAAAAAGGAAGGAGGGAGGTTATTTAACTCATGAGTAAACCATGGTTCTTTATAGTAATCTGTTACCTAAGACACAGAAAATAACAGAATTCATAAACACATATTTATTCACATGGATGTATTGAGCGACGACTGGTATGTGTTCCATTACTGGTGATACATAATAATCAATACCTGAAGTCTCATTCTAGGCTTCAATGCACAGGGACAGAGAGGATATACATAATATTATCTAGCACTTGCTGAGCACTTACTGAGAGAATTTAAATGTACAGCTTCAGATTCATTGCAACAACAGTATGAGATGGGTATTTTTAATCTTCCTGTTCCTATAATATTGAATTATCAAGATTTAGCCTTTTCTCAGGGTCATATAAATTGCCAGGGATGAAAGTTAGGCAATTTGATCCTTGAAACTGTAGAGATTCTCCTGAACACACACAAAGAGTAACGAGTATCAGAACGTCAGAAGCAATACTGAAAGGGGAGTTGAGAAAAGATACCTCAAAGACTGATGGCTTTGAAAATTAGATGGGATTTGATTGAAGGTAAAAGAAGTTTGGGGAACAACGGAAGTCTAGGGAAATCCCATTTCCTGTTGGTATGGCGGTATGGCTCTGTCTTGTGGCGCACAGTATGCGCCACATGAGAGATTGTTTGCAGAGACAAATTGCACCACTTCTCAGAATACTGTGAAATGTAAGGTTTAGCAATTACTTGAGCAGGTAAAGAGTAGCCAGTACAAATTTTGACCAGAAAGTGACATTCTCAGTGGTTCATTGGAAGATGAAGGTTTAGATATTTGCAAATGAGCCTGGTGAAAATACTGAAGAAAAAGATGGGTTAGGGTACTATTGTTACAGTTTTAGCAATGGATAAGAAAACTTAGGTTAGAACACCGTTGGTAGAGACAGAAAAAAGAGAGGTGCTAGAAAACCCTGATACAGAGTGAACAAGACTGAGCAAAGAAGCAGATGTCAGAAGACAGCAGTTTCTGAAGGGTTTTGACATGAGCCTTGGAAGAGGTACTTGGCTGTTGTCAGGTATGAAGGAAGGAAGCAAACATTTTTTTTTTTTTTTGTAGGAGAAAGTAAGAATATCAGTGGTTTCTGTGTCACTCCAGTTATAGAGAATATTCAGCCATCAGAATCTTGTGCTGGTGCTGACCAGAATGTCTGCATTCTAGTCTCAATCCTCCTCAAATGCTAATAAAGACATAGAGTAGGTACCCACTGCAAACTGGATGATTTGTCAAATGAGGATAACTGAAATATTGCCAATTACATATTCATGCTTGCTACATATGAAATGGTTTTCAGAGCTAAATCAATGGTTATGTTTCAATTTTATGAAAACCGGGAGCCTTTCAGAATGACTGCTTTTGAAAACTTTAGAATTTCAATTACATTTTTAAAATTTTATTTTTTATATTTTACATTAATACAGTTCTACTGTTAGAAGTAAAAAGAAATCAAGTAATTGTGGATAATATTTTTCCTACACAGCCTGCCATTTTGAAAGCATCTTTGTATACATAAAAAACCTTTTTATATGTAAAACTGGGAAGGCATGTATATGGTAGCCACCTGGCTACAGTCAGAATATACATGCACATAAAATCCATTTTACATGCTACACATTTTTTTTACAACATTTCTTTCTGTGGTTAGTCGTCTTTCATTGCCTTTAATTTGTGGGCACTTTCTAACCACCACTTGCGAGTCTTTAGGGAACAAACTCCTTCATAGAAATATTTTTGCCACCATGAAGATCATGAGGATAAAGAAACAATTCAGTATTTATTCTGTGTTTAATAGCAGCCTTTGAAAGTTGGAGCAAGGCTTTCAAAAGACAAACCAAAGAATACAAAAACTCTCTAATCCAGCAACTCCCTTAGAGTTCTGTAGAAAACGGAACAAACAGGGCTATTCCAAACGTAGGAAGTCTGGGAAGCACTTTGCAATGTATTAGACAAAATAATAACATGGAAAATAGGCAACCCAAGAAAAATAAAGCTCTAAATACAAAGACTATTGGGGTAACTACTTAGGAGATACAAAGTTACTCAGCTAATCTTTTCGCAGAAAGTAACTAAAAGGCTGGACAAAAGCGAACTATTCCATTTCCTAGGCGTAGAGCACAGAGGAATTCTAGGTTTTCCACTGGTAAATTAGTGAAAATAATACCAGGCTGATTTACACATACTACAAGATCCTGTTTATGGCAGAAGCCAAGTGCAATAACACATGTGAAAGTCCTTTATAAACTGTCATGCGTTACACATAGATACTACTTTGAAATGCAGACAATAATAACTTATTTTTTATGTTTGTGTGGGTATAGTAAAGAAATATAAGGGACACAGATTAAGAACTGAAGGCTTAGAAAATCTATAAATGAAAGGCAATACTGTTTCTCATAACCTCATAATTAATTATATTAAATTACAATAGCAATTCAGAAATATATCTTAGAGTCTGAATTGGTGAGAAAAACTTAAAGAGCTCAAGTGCTAGATTAATATTTTTGACTCAAATAGAAGACTAAAGTCAGAAAAAAGATACTTTTAGGTAATTGGGAGTGAACCTTAATTATAGCTTAGGACATGCCTATATAAAGGAATACTGAAGTGTGCCTTTCTGTCTTAAGCTTAACAGTGTCTTTTTCTCTTTAAAATAGAAGGCCAAGACTCAGATGCTCATCCTTGAACTTGATAAAGGGACAAAGCTTTGGACTTTGTTAAGTCTGAATAGGCTTCAGGTACTTGGCAGTAGAGGCAAAGTTTGGTCTAATGATTTTCGTTTGAAAGTTATCTATGTCATTCACTTCCTACTCTCCCTAAAACCCCAAAGTTTCAGTGCCAAGTACCACACTCAGAACAAAGAAACTTGAAATCAAGGGGAGACATACGTACATTTTTCATATTTTATTTTTTTATTCTTCAACTGAGGGAAACTATCCTGATTATCCTGATCAAATGTATTAACTTGATTAATTTTGCTATCAAAGTGTGCTATAAAATGTGGCAACTTGATTAATTTTGAGTTCAAGGCAAAGAATGTAATTTCAGACAAAAAATTATTGGTTGCTTTTTTCTTAGATTCTGAGTTGAATCACTTTCAGTATGTCCCAAGCTATATGTAATCGAAGTGTAAATGATTTGGTAGTACAAAAAAAATTATTGTAAGATAAATGTTCTTTGAAGGCTCTTGTGGAAAGAAAGCAAGATGGTTTAGAACAAAGATAATGCAGTAATTCTAATGTTCAGGGTTTACAAAAACTGGTCTGTTGATGTAATTTTAACAACAAAGGACAAAGAAGTAGTCATTCATGTGTCACTAAAACATTTCATTCTTTATTGTATCTTTTATTTCTTAAAAAAAACCCTAATCACTCATTCAGTATAATGTCAAAAATTTAAATGAGAGAGTGAACATTGAATTGTGGTATTACCAAATTTACCTATGGTTAATAAATTGGAAGTTAGATAGTGTTTTAAATTGTACTACCACCTATTCAAGGCAACAGGTAGACGGAAACTCTAAGAGAACTGAGAGCAAAGTTATCAGATTTCTAACTTTTAAATCCAAAGTTTTTGTCATGGTCATGAAATAGAAGACTAGGAAGAACACAAAAGTAGTAAGGGAAAGCTCATGTCAGTCCCTCTGACTTTTTCATAAGTAACTACAACTTGAATTTTGGTGGAGAAGAGTCATAGCCAAAGTTTGGCCCCTGTAAATGTTTCTAGTACTTTCTTTCTCCCTCACAGTTTAAGATCCAGAAAATGGGGAACGCACAAGAGCTTGAGGGATCTGAGAGCAGAAAATAGGGAACAAATCACAGATGAGACGGGGAGAGAAACTAGGCATAAAGCCCCAGGCCATAACTTACCCAGGCATACACAGAAGTGTGCTCCACCAATCTCCAGAGTGGATGCCCTCTTAACATTCAACAGCCTTATCCCCCTTTCAGCTAACTATGGAAATACATCTCTTTATATCACACTTAATCAACAAATAAAGACAGTAACACATTCCTAATTCCACCTAATATATGCAAACGTTCAGCATATAACCTGAAATGCAATAATTCTTTCCCTTAAGTCTACAATTTCAGTTTTCAAAGTTTTCAAAGTCTGAATTCAAGCCACTTCTGATACTCAAGGCAAACTTTCATCTGTTAACGTCTGTAAAACAAGCAAACAAAAACCAGTTACATAACCCAAGATTCAATGGCACAATGTAAACATTTCCATTTTATAAGAGAGAAATAGGATGGTAGAAAAGCACTGAATCAAAGCAAGCCTGAATCTCAGCAAGCAAACGTGAAGTTCTGTAGATCCGTATTCAGCATATTGACACCCAGTGGTAAGATGGAAGTCTCAGAGGGATTCGTCAGTCCTGCCCCTGTTGATGGTAGCGCACATGGGCTCTCTCTGGCTGGCTTCATTTATACCTGTTAGCTTCCCTCAGCAGACATTCCACATTCTTGGCATTTGTAACTTCTTGGCTTTCTACCGCATCTTTGACTTCGTTTTCACAAATTCATATATTGCCTTCGGGGGTTCCTTGCCTGGTGTTTCTCATCTTTCTTTGAAATCTACACAGAAGCTTCCTTAACTTCACAACCCTTGCATCTGCATTCTAGTAAAACCAGCATCACACAGACAACACCAAAATCTGCTGTGAGTGAAACCAGTAATCGGGGCCTTTAGACAATGGTTACAGTAGACCCTGAGTGCCTAGATGACAGAGTATTGTGAAATGAATCCCAGAGAACCATTTCCCTAGGAGACTCATCATAACAGGGATCCCAAAAACTCTTCTCAAAAGAAAGATTGACTTTTTGTATCATTGAGCCTGCACTAGGTTGGGTCTTACTGATTCTTGAAATGCTCTCAAGGTATCTTTCTTCTTATTCTTGTATGAAGTACTTGATTCCTTCTGAATGGTATTAATGTCTTTAGTAGCCATACCTCCTTGGCCCCAAATTTATAGGCAATTTCTTCAAGGTCGAAATTTGAGTTTTCTGATTTTTCTGTTTTGCTTTTTGCTCTTGATACTTATTATAAGTCTGGCTAAAAGTGGCCAGAAGCACTTACATTGCAGCCTGAATGTTAGGCTTTCTGAAATTTCCTCTACCAGACTGTGACCTTTGAAGGGATTATGTCAACTTGAGGAAATTAGGAACCACACCTCCATTTGGATTAGGATTTGTGAAGGATGCCTAGATTGGGGATCAAGAACTGGTCAGGATTGGAGTATGAGTGATTTTTGGGCTGGCCAATGAGAGAAGAGCACCCACCCAGATGTGGGAGGGCCAACTGAAACTCCAGCTGTATAAAAGGGAGGAAGAGGGAAGATTGTTACAGCTTCTTCCTCTGGGAAAGCTCTTGCCTTCAACATTGTCTGTGGACACTGACTTGCTACATGCCACAGATGGTCAGCACAGATTCGCTCCTGTCTCAATTTATGCCTGTCTGCCCATCGCTGCTCTTCAGTCACCGATCTTCAGGCTTTGGTCTTCGCCTGAGATCTACAGCAGACTCTCACCTCACCAGCTGTCCTGTAGGCCTGGATGGGAGATCTACTTCACAGCAGAGCAGCCATCTTGGACTATCTCTGTCCCTGGATTTGTAAGCCTTCCTAATTGATTCTTTTGTGATAAAATCTATAAATTCTGTCTTTTGAAAGAACCCAAACTAACACACAGATAAATTCATTTACTACCCTCAATCTCAGTCTCTTGCAAAGTCTCAGGACATGGACATATGTGGACACATTTTCAATCGAGAATAAAACATATGGCCTGTAGTTCAATTGCCAGAGAAACCTTGTTTTCAATGGAAATCTCATGAGTATGGCCTTTGCGGTCCAAATTTCTATCAGCATTTTCTGGTCTTCTGACCAGAATCATCCATCAGACTTTCTTTGTAACATTCCAGATTCTTTAGCCTGAATCTAAAAACCTTTCCAAACTATTTCTTCAAACAAGTACCAAAGATTTCTCAGTTATATGATCAATCTTTTCAAATAAATGCTCAATTCCATAGTCACAACAACCCCATTTCTCTGGTGCCAATGTTCTGTATTCATCAACTTTCTCCTTGCTGAGAAACAATACCCAACATCCACAGTTCAAAAAAAAGAGAGGTTTAATTTGTTCATGGGTTAGCCCATGACCACCAGCCTCCAAGGCAAAGACGTAGCAGGGCAAAGCTGCTTGATTCTGGCAGCTGAGAAGCAGAGCAGGGGAAGCACATCAGGGTAGAAGAGAGGGACCAAATATACATTGCATGCCCACTCCTCCTTATCAATCATTTAGACACGCCTAACGGTACACACCACCAATCCCAAAGGTGGATTCTAAAGCCCAGTGAGTCGAAACTTCACAGTGACCTCTGTGACATTCCTTGTCCTCCTCAAAATCCTTAGCACCGTGGAAATTCTCTGTCTGTAAATGCAACCTGGTGTATAAAGATAACAGTCAATCAAGGTTCCATCATCTGGCAGTATGAGAGATTACAATATTCACAACAGGAAAATAAAGGGAATTTTCACAATAAACTACAAATGTTTAAGTATCAGCCCCAGGCCTTTCTGTAAATGCCCCTTTAGTCTTCTCAATTCCCAATTTGTCCTGGATTTTGATTCTCTGTGTAGCTCACTTTATCTATACTGTCACCTATAGTACGTCTAGCCCAAGTACAGGCCTACTCCACAAGGAGTTGAGGTGAGATACGTTGCCCCTGGAGCTAATGAATTATATTATACTATTAACCCACAGCGACCTCCCAGAATTTATATGTTCAACTTAAGCCACACCCTTTAAAAGGGATTTTACTATATACTTTGACTGAATTTTGAGAGCAGTGCCTGTAATTGGCACACTGTGCTGAGATGATCCGCTGGCATGTTGTCATCTGTGCATACTGAACACATTTCTAAGAAATTACTTCAGTTAATCCTCCTCTGGGGTCCATCGTGGGCGGTCTGCAAAGCACTGCTCTTTGCTTTTCTGCTTCCGTTGAGCCTCTGTGCACACACAAACATAGTTGAGCTCTTCTGAGATACATGAGTAATTTATCTGTGATGATTTCCCCTCCCCCTCTGTGTGTTTTGTGTGTGTTTCTGTGTTTATATACTTATGTTTGGAGGACTAGGAAGATGGAAGTATGAAAAGTGAATTAACAATAAAAAAACCGTATGTGATTTTTAAGCATTCATGTTGAGCTCCAGATAGTGCTCAACTTCAGTGTAGTATAGTTTTCAGTCAAGAAAACAGGAACACGTACGTAAGCATGCAGGAATAAATATCTGTGTCCTCCTTCCTAAAAATTTCCATCTACTACTGTTCCCTCTTCTTGCTCACATTCACCACTGCTTTAGCATAGAGGCTGAAACATCATTGCAAAGGGCCAGACAGTAAATAGTTTGGACTTTGCAAATTACAAGGTTTCAGCTGTAACTACTCAACTCTACATTTGAAGCTTGTAACCAGTCAGTGATGATGTGTAAGTGCATGGGTGTGGCAGAGTTCCAATAAAACTTTATTCATGGGCATTGAAATTTAAATTGCATATCATTTCCATGTGTCACAAAATATTCTTTTGATTCTTTTCTACTATCTAAAAAATGAAGAAACCATTCTGAGCTTGCAGGGTGAATGAGCACAGCAGGGAAGCTGTGTTCAGTTTGCTGGCCTTAGTTTTCAGATCCCTTCTCTAACACCACCCGGGTGCCGATAATCATCATGGGCACCTCTTTGGCTCTGAAAGAAAAATAACCATTGAATAAATTCGACTTGGCTACTCTGTCTGACCACAACCAAACATCATCATGTTCGGGGAGGAGTTTTTGTTCATCTTTCAAGGGCTTCCATATCTTAAGCCAACAGCTTCTTTGATGCACCAGGAAAAGTCCTAAGCTACTTACAGTTGTGCTTGTGCTCTTGGGTTTCCCAGACACACACCAGATCTGATGATTACCACACGGCTCCAAGTCATCCACGCAGGCCAAGTTGCTCTGGACATCTGAAAAAAAAAAAGCTGCCAAGGCCTGTCTCTGTGGGCAAATTCGGTAGTAGAAATATTCAGGCTTTGCTCTCAGGAGACAAGCCCAGAGGGCACTTTGGGCATTGGCCTCTGCATTGAGTGCCAAACCACAGCTGTGAAGGGTGTGTGAAGGGTGTGTGCAGCAGCCCAGGAAATAGCCCAGCTGGAGGGGATGTTAGGAAGTAAGTAAGACAGCTTTGGGCAGGCCAGGCCTGGGAGGAATGTGAGCAGCTGGTACCAGTGTCTCCTTTAACTTGCTACCATCATGTGGGACTCCAGGCTCTGTAACTATCACTGCACTCTTCCTTCCTCAGTAAGTCACTCAACTCGCCACACTCCCAGCACCACCCAGTTCTAGTGAGTGCACTGTATCCGACGGCGCTGTATCCCAGGTGGTGCCTGTCCTTGCTCCAGGAGAAGGAGTGGTTACCTTCTGAAGTCAGGCGAGCTTTTCAATCACTTTACTCCCTGCTGTGAATGTTCTCAAGCAACATTTCACACTAGAAATCTTTTCTGGTTGCTCCCCCGTTCCTCTCTGTACCCCCAGAATATTACATATGTCTAGGTGTGTATCTGCCTTTTGCATCACACTGAGTAATATAATTTTAGGTTTTATGTTAGTCACTTCTAGATTTTTAAAGATATCTTGGGGCAAACGAGGTGATTTACAACCCTTTTATGGCATATGGCCTCTTATGTATTGTCCGCAGCCAGTGAATCTTCCTTTAGCGCACTCTATTGGTGAAAGGTCCAGGAAAGACTTTCGGAAAACGTTGGTGCTTGGCCTGGGGAAGTGGGGGAGGTAGAGCAGTGCTTGGCTTTCTCTGCTTTCGCTTACACATTCACCTCTGCTTCAGAAATCCTTTTCTCCCATTGCCCTGATATACTCTGTCACAAGGACGATCTCCTTGCAGTGATTATCGCCCACCTGATATATAACATCGATGTGATGTGTGTGCATGGTAGGTTTTGCTATCTTTTTAAAAATCATTTACCCAACCATGTTATTATATATAGGTATGCGCATATGTTTTCACACACACACACACACACACACACACACACACACACACACACACACGTCAGTATGAGTCACTTGTTTCCACTTTAGGACAATAGAAGTAAAATTATTCACAATCATACCGCAAAAGACTTGATCACTGCTAATATTTTTTACACCAAATTAGCTATCCTAGTTCAGACTTAATAAATTTATGTATTTTTCAGTACTGGAATCAAACCCAGATGCCTTCTGCATGCTACTCAAGCTCCTCACTGAGGTATAGCTCCACAGACATAGAAATTTACTAGCTCACCATTTTGAAGAGATTAATAGATTCATTTTCATATTTAAAATAACCTAGTCCAAAATTTCTGCTAGTGCTACTAGGCAGAGAGAGTCTAGCAGGCTTGAGAAATAAGAGAGGGAATTCAACATAGCATGCTTGAGTAAAGAAACAAAAACTTCAATGTGTAATAAGTTATAATCATTTACTAGGCCTCAGGTCCAGAACAATCCCACAAGCAACAGTGACGTTATAAAGTCACACATTGTGCAGATTTCTTCTAACCCTACCCAGAGACACAGGGCCTCTATCTCCAGGACAAGGCATGCAACCCAACTGAAGGCACAAAGATTCCATAAAGAGAAATGTTTCTTAAAGATCCTCCTGTCTTGGATTGGGAGCTGGTTTAAATTAAGAAGTTTTCTCTCTGAAGTCACCTGATTAAGGCCTATCTCTAAGGGAACACTGAGCATGCAGAAAAAGCTAGAGCACATTTTAGAATTCCAAAATACCTTCTCAATAAAATTATTGGTAAGTATCATAATTGCCCTAATTCTCTGTTCCCCAGAAAAAACAAACAAACAAACAAACAAACAAACTGTCCTGTGCCTAAGAACAAGAACATATCCAAACTTTCACTGAGGGCAGATGCCTCCATGGTGCTGCCAATCTTCCCTCTAGGAGACACGACTCTGCTTATCCACTGTACAGTATCTGCTACCCGTGTTTCTGTAAGACTATTGGTGTGTCTTGACTGAGTTCTTTTATCAGGGGCACAAAAATGGAGGGAAGTTAGCAGCTGGTTCCCTTCAGTGTCAGAACCTGGCATCCCATTAATAGGAGTATGTGAAGCAGTTTTAGAGACTCATGGATTAACTTGTTTTCTTGTGACTATACTTGCTTATAGTAAGGGGTAATTTCTTTCCTTCTGTATTTATGATATAAAATTTTCTTACTAAATGAATTAAGTCCAAAAAATTGAATTGATCTAAGTGGGCCTGGCAAAGTCATTGAGAGTGGCAATGGGACTAATTCAGGGAATAACTCAGATTTAGAACTCTGAGTTGATTACTTCTATGTACACCACAGAAATCACCAGGGTAGGCACTGTAGGAACGTCAAAAGTAAGACATGGATCCACATAGGAAAAAACATTGATAAAAGTGGTTACTAGGATGCTGTAGAAAAGGTACATGCCATGATTTCTGTGGATAATATTTTTCTCTGCCATGAAACAGTAAAACATGAGGTGGATGCTAAAATAACAATCAGTGTAGTTAAAATTTGAAAACTTGACCAGTTCTCGGAGGCTGGTGTTGTTTCCTACTTAATAGAGCTCCAGAGTAGTTCCTGGATGACTTATTTTGTCATAAAATTGTGAGAGTGTGATTTAGGCAGCAGCCGAGATCCCAAAATTTTGCAAGCTCTGTGAAATTCGCAACATTATGGTTACCTAAAGAGAAATAGGAAAAGTGTAGATTAGGTTAGATTCAGGAGATAGATAATATAGTCGGACTTACATGGTTAAGAAATGCCAGTGAAATGAGCAAAAGGTAGAGAAACAACTCAGTAATTGATTAAAATCCATTTTTTTTTGTAAAGTAGTGCAGCTACTATAGAAAACAATATGGCAGTTTCTCAATAACAAAACAAAACAGACAAAGGATTAGCATATGGTCCAGCAATTCTACTACAGGACAAGAAGTAAAAGTAGGAATCTTATACCCATAGCCTTTACAATATACACGAGATAGAAGTAATACAAGTGACCATATAGTAATAAGTGGATAAATAAAATTGTGAGTACTACTCCGTTTTAAGAAAATCAGGAAATTAGGACATAGACTATACCAAAGACGAACTTGAAGAGTTTATGTTGAGTGAAGTAAGCTATTCAGAAAAGGACAGATACGATACGTTCCCACTTATATAAGACATCAAAATAATAACATTCAGAGAAAGTCGAGACTGATTGTCAGGGGCTGGGAGTAGGGATTGGAAAAATGGTGATTTATATTTTTAATGGGCACAGAGTTTCACTTTGGGATGATGAAATGCTCTGCAGGTAGGTGGTGGTGTTTTCACAACAATATGGATTTTTTTATTGCCGATGAATTGGACAATTAAAAATCGTTAAAATGATGAATTCTATGTTTAGGATACTTTGTTGCAATTTAAAGAAGAAAAATGTATTTTTCTTTGCTTTCTTCTTATTCTCTCTTGTGCTTCATGTGCAAAGGCAGGCTCTGTCGTTCCCCCACATTGCGCGGCAGCCCAGATGCAGCGCACGTGTACAATGAAAGGGTCGTGTTCCAGACTGTGTTTTTGTTTTTCTATTTTATAGTAACCCCATAACAAGCCCTTTGCTTCCAGGCAGCCTGACTCCTGCTGGAATCTACTTCCTTAAAATGGAAAATTTCACCACAGCACAAGTAGCATGATTTGTATTTGCTTCTTGAAATGTGAGCCACAGTTTAACTAGCAAACAACGGTGGAAGCCAAGGAAATCGTCTTTGGGCAAGGGTTATGCTGAGTAGTATACTCTCACTTTTCCATTCAACCTTTTTACGTGCCTCAGTTTCCATTTCCATGAAATGGGCCAAACATTAACTCAAGTATAGAATTAAATTAAAGTGTCCAAATTGGGCTCTAGCGATCAGGAAACAATCCTTTTGAAAAATAAAATGATGGCACACCCTTCATTCTTTATAGATGCTTTTCTACAGTTTGCCTTGGGGGTTGCCTAGTGCTGATGAAAAGCAATATTCTCCTGTGGACATAGCTGTTGGAGACAAGTCAGCATTTGGCTTTACGTGGTGGTCAAACACAGAGACTCTAAAACTGGCTTTCCTGTATTCTGGAATCACTGCTTACTATACACCGTTGGGCCAGATCATGTAGCTCAGTTTTCTTATATTTGAAGTGGGTTGATAAGTTGTCTGTTCTATAACATCATTCAGTATACGAATTGAGTTAATATTTGTAAAGCACTGAGAGGAGAGCTTGGCACCAATGTGGACTGTATGACTGTTGACTATTATTACTAACTACAAGGTGAATAAACAGGCTCTTCCAGGACTGTTTCGAGAATGTGATGTCATCCTGAATGGTGACCTAGGACGACAAAACAAACAGAGCATTTGTAAAAGGGGAATAAATTGTATATCACCTCAAGTTCAACTATTTATGCATGGTGCGACCTTATAAAAGTCACATAAATGTTTGAGCTCACTTTCATCATTAGGATTAGCATCATACTGCCTCTTTTAGTCTGGTAACATTTAATTATATGAATGTTATAATGTTGTTGTCACAATTATTATAATAGCCTCCAACATTGCTTCTTTTACCACCAAGTAAGGCAAAGAGGACATTCTTCTCTTAAAAATATGATAGGAAGTAATATATCGATATATACTTAATGTTGAAAATATGGCAAATAAAAGTTAAAATCTATCATATACTCCTTAGAAAAAGCTGCTATAAACATTCTGTTCCTTCTTAGTTATTACAAAGTGTCTTAATGCCTAAAACTTCAGCATAATTTTTTCTCTCTCTTCTCTGGAGGTAGATCCAAGTTGAAAAGTCCCAAGTGTACAAGGTCTTTTAATATTTAATTTTATATAAGGAAATTAAAGATATTTTAATGTTTATACTTAATTATCCAAGAAGAATATTATAATAATATGGCTATGTTCACAACATCATTTGTTATAGTTATCTTTACATCACTATGACAAAATTGGTGATGAGCAAAGATTAGGGGAGGAAAAATTTATTTTAGCTCACAGTTTCAGAAAGTCACAGTTAATTCATGTGCAGCAGGCAACAGTGGAAGCATGTGGCCAAAGAAGATGTGTAGGCAACCCCTCATGGCATTACAAACAGTAGGCCAAGTTCCCAGAAGGAAGAGAGGAAGTAGAATACATTCTTCGAGGTCCTGTCCCCATGTCCTGCCCCTTCTTGCTCTAGCCTTGGTGTTTCTCCCTTCCAGGTTTCAGCCCCTAATCTACCACATGATTATAGTCTGTACTCTACCACATGCCTGTCTTTCACCATACACCTATAATCCACCACATGCACATAACCCACCCCTTCAGACCAGGCCTCTATCTTCTAATAGCACTTGGTTCCACAGATAATTCGTAACATCCAAATACATGAGACTTTTAGGGGATATTCCAGAGCCAAACCACAATAATCTGCCCCTGGCCCTCAAAAGACTCATATCCTCACGAAAAATACGTTTATTTTTCATTAAGAGCTGCCAGAGTCTTCACAATTTGAGCACTGCTAAAAAAATCCAAGTCCAAATTCTCTGAGATTTAAAGCAAACCCTCAGCTGTGAGCTCCTGTGAAAATCAAAGAAAGGTTAAATATTTCCAACACACAATGGCACAGAGTAAACATTCCCATTTCAAAAGGGAGGAACCAGGAGGATAGAAAGCAATTGGATCAAAACAAGTTCTAAACCCATCAGGACAAGGGTTAAATCCTGAAGTGTCATGTCCAGCACCAGGGTTAAAGAGGGGCAGTGGCAGTGGTAGCGTGATGTGAGCTTCGAAAGACTTCCATGGCACCACCCTTACAATGTTGACTCCTCTTGCAATTTTCATCTTTTCTCCTTTCGGGTGCCCTTGCTCAGGACCTACATTCTTCCTCAGGACAGTCCGTGCTCCTGGCTTCTCCACATTTTCAGGATCTCCATTGAACCTTAGGCTTCTCCTTTATAACTTCACGCACCGCTCTCCCAGGGACACAGTGGCTAGCCCGTGAGGCCTTCTTCTGAAATCTGGATGGAAGCCTCCAGGAACCCACAGCCCTTGCACTCTGCAAGTTTGTAAAGCCAGGACCACATGGACATCACCGGGATCTACCACCAACTTGAGCAGTAGTCTTTGCCGCTTGGACAATTGTTGCTGAGGTCTCTGAGCTCTTAGATGGCTGAACACCTTGGGGATTTACTTTCTTAGGTTGCCCTGGGAGTTTCCTTTCAAAGTAAAGTCTTCTAATTTCCATCCTTTAGTTGATAAAGGGAGAGGCTTTCTAGTTCTTGAGACCCTGAAGGCCTCTTTTTTTCCAGTCCTGATTATAGGTACTTGGCTTCTTTTTAATGATAATCTCTTTAACAACAACATCTATTGTTTTCTCCTGTTTCTCAGTGTAGAGTTAGGTAAAAGCTGCTACAGTAGTCAGGTCACAGCCTAATCAGTGTGCTACCTTGAGATTTCCCCCACCAAATTAAGTATTCCTTGGTCCCTGAGTTTAGTTTCAACCAAAGTCTCTGAATAAGGACAAATGCCAACAAACTTTCTACTAGAGTATAACAATCATAGTTTTTAGACTACTTGTCAATATAGCTCTTCTTTCCACTAATACTTCGTGAGACTGACTTTTCCATTCCAGACGCTGTCAGCATTCTGGTCTTCCAAACTTTGACCAGAATCTCCTATCAAGCTTTGTTCAGGGCACTCCAAGGCTTCTCCAGCCAGCATCCTTAAACCTTTTCAAACTCCTCCTGCAAACCAGTTTCAGAGGCATCCAAACCACATGCTCAGGTGAAGTCCCAGTATTGACCCCACTTCTTTGGTAACAACTTCTGTGTTAGTTACTGTTTTGTTGCTGTGACAGAATGTCCCACACACACAAAGTTGGGAGGAAAAGTTTATTTTAGGTCACAGTGTCAGAAAGGCACAGTCCATTCACTACCACCAACAGTAGAAGCAGATGGCAGAGAAGGAGGGAGAGGAAGCTCTTTATGAAATTTGCAAACATGAAGCCAAGTTCCCAGAAGGAAAGAAAGAAGTAGGATACATTTTTTTATGTCCTATCCTAGTAATCTACCCCTTTCAAATTTAAGCTCCTAATCTGCCATATGGCCATAATACATAATCTACTACATTCTTATCTTCCACCACATACCTAAAATTTACTAAACTTCCTTAATTCACCCCAGACCAGGCCCCCATCTTCTGACAGCACATAATTCCTTAGATAATCCATAACATCCAACTACATGAGAGTTTTAGGGGACAGTTCAGATCCATAGATTCATACCACGATATCATTTAAGAACTTTCAAATATACATAATACACTACAACATTAAAAATGGCTTTAACTTATTATATTTTATCTACTCATGCTATGGAAATTTGAAAAAAGAAAATAATAAATTATAAAGTACTATTTTGTATGAATGACCGTAACATTGTTTACAACATAGGAGCTTTGTCAAAGTTGGGCTATTTCTCTATATGGATGTGTTATGCATAGTGTCCTCTTAGTCCTGGAGAACTAACCAGTTCTTGTTATGTATGAGTTTATCAGAATCAGGTAGTGACATTGGCATGGTTGAATGTCTAACCATTGTCTTATTTAAAATGCAAGTGAGTAAGAAGACTTTGGAATGGGCAAATGCTAGTGACTCTCTGCCTTTCCGTAGTCAAGTCACATATTATCTTTTGTTGGAAAAAGTAAGCTTTTGCTCTTAGACATTTCCTGTCCATTCTATCTTCCTTTCTTAGTTCCTTCTCTTTATTTCTTAAAAAGCCAAAGAAATTTTGTACTATGTATCATGATTCTACACCACAAATAAAAGTATTTGCGGTGTCACAAGAGTCATGAATTGTTGGTGCTTTTGAAAATAAAAAAATTAGAAATTTTCCTGATAACTGAAAATTACAGTTTGATTCCTAGTAATGAGTTAGATCCTCCCTGAAAGGAAGCTTTTCTTTGGTGGCAAATGTTAGTCTTTGTGGCCTCTCTACTATCTTTAGAAGGAGAGTGGCAGGATTTCTTCACTATAGTATAAAAAAAGAGAGGGTGGAGATTGTCACCTCTAGGATAGTGTATGTAAGACCATTAAGGGGACTAATGGCAAATACTTTTACCCAGACGTCTACCTTTCCAATCAGCAACAGATTAGAGGATGTGAAATGGAGGTTCTTTTTCACTTAAAAACTAAACCTTTAATGGATGAGATGAGGTCTTTGACATACATCTCTGTGCATCTTTCTAACAGCGTGCAGAAAACAAAGAAATCTGCTTTACTTCTCCCATGGTATCTCTTGGAAGGTCCTGCTCAGTTTTCTTCGAGCCCATAGGTCAAACAAACACAAAATTAAGAAAAACAACATTCAAAGAACTAGTGGGTGGCAGAGCAGTTGAAAGGATTGGAACGGCCTCAGTATTTGCTTTATTTCCTCTGAGCTCATTACTTGCTCTGAGTAGGTTATCCATGGAGGGAAGATAAACACGAGGGAGTTAATAAGTCCCGTAAGAATCCAGCAGTATGTCTTTTCTATTTTGCCATTGTAAGGTTGGGAAAAGAACAGTATCTTCTTTGCTTGTCTCCTCTTCCCAACCAACGTTGAAACTGAGGCATAATTTCCTGTGAGTGATCATTTGCTGTGTGAATAAATGCTGTATTCTGAATTTTCACATCCTTCTCAGGTTAAAAAGTGTAAAATGTGTGGGAATCACTTTATTGCAGAAGAGAATCTTATGGGGGCCTCATCTCTTAACGCCTTTTCAGATTGAATGGAAATGCTCCTTGGCTCCGTGTTTGCAACCTAAACTGATGTTTCTTATGTCCAGTTTGGGGAATTAATAAGCAGGAAGAAGGTGCCCATGTTTTTTTTAGTACTGTGGTTACCCAAATTGACCCTCATGATTCATTCACCTTCTTCAGCTTCTACCAAACAAATAAAATCCCTTTAAGAGCTGGTTAGCTGCCTTACTTGGCTAAACTAATTTTTCTCCCTTGACTGAGCAGTGCCACATCCTTGATTTACATACTTTATGATGAAATGTAAATGCTCTGATGAAATCATCCTTAAACATATATGGAAATAGAGTTAGGCTGAAAGAACAGAATTAAAAGAAAGGTTGAATAGGAGGATGCTGCTGCCGGGGAGTTCATTTATCTTGGTAAAATAATTACAAGTATTTGTCAAAATAATAAATAGTAATCCACAAGTAGTGAGCCATTTATAACTTATTTCCATAATAGAACACCATTACTAATTATAACTACTCTAAAATACCTTTATCAGCTGTGAGTGTTTACTTTACCAAGTAGTTAGTTTATATTAAAATTCTGAACCTCTGGAAGATATTGAGCTTTAGGATATTAGCAGATATATAGAAAAATTGAAAAAAAAGTAGGTTTCCCTTATATCTTTCTATTTCATTGCACTGCTTAATTGTAAAAACATAGCAATGTTGTAACACTGTGGTAGATATTATATGGAAACAACACAAGTTCCCCTACTGAACACAGATGGTTGTTGGTAATAATGATTGATCTTTTTTTGTTTGGTGTGTATTTAGGGCATCAGAAATGTTTACTGATGTGTATAGGAATACCGTGGTGCCCATGTTTCTTCCTAGTAGTGTACTGTCTCCAAGTGAGATCCCAGTTGAGTAGTAACAAAGGAGCAAAACTAATTAAACAGCACAAGATCTTTTATATTAGACAGGAAAACTGCAGGATCCACCAAAGCAAACTGAAGTTAATTCTCAGAGCACCAAGCAGCTAATGCCAGACCTTGTGTACTAACATTATGGTCAAAGCTTTGGTACTTAAGAAGAACTTAGACCTATTGCAAACAGGCTGTAAAACTGTGCAGATAGTAACTATGCAAATAGTAAATAGCCTAAGGCCAAGCAAAGTCAGCTGACAGCATCCCAAACAGAGTGGAGGGACAGAGGCAGGGATTCCCCCAGGGGAAAGGCGGGTGCGAGCTCCAGGCAGGGAAGGAAGGGGCAGGGAAGCGGTTTCGGAGCATGCTTTCTTTTCCTTCCTTTCCTTTGCGTGTATGAGGATTTTTCTACACTATCTTAGAGGCATGGAATTAGAAATTTATTTAAAAAAAACAAATATCTGGTATATTTTGTGGTATTGACACCTGAGGGGGCTGTGCAGTCAAGTATGTGAACAACAGACCATTGATGCTCGTGTTGAATCTGGACCAAAGCCTTCAAAAATATTCATGCTCAAGTAGAAAAGCATTTGTACGTATTCCTGACTTTTCTGAGTCCCATTAGTTAAACAGTCATATACCATTTTACCATAAGAAATTTGTGTTTTAACTTTCATCGTCCTTTTTCTCTGTATGTCAATAGATACTATAGAGTTCTTGGAAACACTACAGATGGGTTACAAATTATCATTTGAAGTCATTTTGAGGACCAGAGGCAGCGCACGTGACATTTGTTTTGTAGGCTGCTTTGCTGAAAATCATCTCAGCAAAACCTAGCGGCCCTGTTTCAGAATACTTTGGGTTTATTTTTAAATGTGAAATATTCAACAAAACTTAACAGCTGAGAAAATACACATAATTTGGTTATCCTCAAATGTGGGGCTTCTTAAAAATAATTTTTGCTTATGTGATTTTTCTAGACTATACCAAGTAGGTATTGCTGCATAATTAGAAGACAAAATATTGAATTTTAAAGGATAAGCTAGTTTTTCAGAATGAGTAGACCAGTGTGGTGGTATCCACCATAGAATATTTCCTTAACTTGGCTTATTCTGTCCTGCATGTAATATGCTAGACTCATAAATCTCATCAATTACTGAAGAGGCACTTCATATTTATGGAGACTTTGATGGACTGCTTGTGAGTTATTGATACTCTTTCTTGAGGGACAATTTGACCCATTTCTGCTAATAACATCTTTGACCATGTGACATTTTTGTCCAGTGACGTGGGAATGAGCAGCACCAGTGCCAGTATTTGGTATTTGGGGCGTCTCTTTCCTCTGTTGTCATGGCTGTCATTGTCTCAGGTAGGAGCTATTCTGGCAGCTTAGGTACCTGTGTGAAGAAAGCATGGAGAACGGCTGCAGTCACTCTAATTCTCACCTTTCATATGGTGACAATAATGGTAATTAACTCATGAGCTATGACAATTATTTTACCACTACCATTACTATTTGTTATTATTATTGTTATTATTTTGGGCTGGTGAGGATCGAGCAGAGTCTTTGCACTAAGCTACATGGTAGAGGCTGTGTCATAAGGCATGTTTTCTGTTATCATTATTAAAGGACACAATCTTTGCCAACCATGACAATGGTCACTATTCTATTATGTATTTATCACACATTATCCAACCTAATACCAAATGTACGATACACTATTATTTTATGGACCACATAAGAGAGCTATAAATTAAACAAGGTAGAGTCAGCTCCAGAGATGTTAAAAAGATCAAAAATACACATTTTGGAAGTCGATGGTCTTTCTGTGTTTGAGAAACAGGAGTGTACACATGTGCTGTGTTTTAGTGAAGTTGTGGGTTAATGAAAGGCCAGGTTACACTAAAGACAAGGCTTATTTATTTCTGTCTCTAACGTGGCACGCACTGTGAGTGACTGAAATAACAGTCACTGCCACCACCACCACCAGGTCCTCATTTTTGTAATAGTCCTGATTGTGTTTAACTGTTTCTATTTTACTCAGTGAGATAGATTAATTCTATTTTCTGTCATCAGAGAGGTAATCTCAAAACTAATTTAATTTTGATCATATGTCCTTTATTAGTGATCCATTTAAAATAATTATAGGACTTGAGTCTATCAATAACCTGTGACGAAAAGTCTCCTTTCTATTTCTTGGGAAGGCTTTTCTTCCCAATAATAAGGTGATGCTCATGTGCTGTGAGGCTTCCTTTTTTTTTTTTTCTGGGTATGAGACTGTATCAAACAATAGAGTGTGTGTTTAAATTTAAAAAATATTATAATTAACAACACATGGAAATTGATGCTCCTCAAAATATTCCTGTTTGCTTTGAACACACTAGTCCTCCATTCTCTTCAGTTTCTGAACCAGTTCTAGAACTTTTTTTTTTTTTATTACGCCGTCTCCTCTGGAAGTTCTTTTTGTAAGTTCTTAGTTGTGCTGTCATGACTGCCTGATGTCCGGAATACATTCAAATTACTTGCCTTTCACAGTCATTTTGATTTTGGAGAAGAGCCAGAGGTCACATAGTGCCAGATCTGCTGAATGATGTGAAGGAGGATACATCACAATGCTTTTATGAACTTGTCTTTTTATTGCATAGCAATTTTTCATCAGTGTCCTCATGAGGTGTATGGCAGTGGTATTCACCACATTTTTGATCACACCTTGTAAAAGAGAGGCTTCCAAAAGTGCCTCAAAATATGGTAAGTGGGGTTGAGGCAGTGATCAGTGGCTAGAGTGCTTGCCTACCCTGTACAAAGTTATGGGTTCCATTGCCTAAAAAAAATTATCTAGGTGTAGTGACACACATCTCTAATCTGAGGTAAGTAGATGACTGTGAGTTCAAAAGCAACAAGGCCTACACAGTGAGTTCTGGACCAGCCTGGACTACAGAGTGAGACTCTGTCTCAAAAAAAAAAAAAAAAAAAAAAAAAAAAAAAAAAAAAAAAAAAAAAAAAAAAAAAAAAAAAAAACAAAAAAAAAAAACAAAAACAAAAAACACCAAAAACCCCGGCAAGGGAATGGGATAAGTGTTCTCAAAAAGAAGGAGAATGTTTTAAGGCATTTTATGTCAATGTATCTTTAAATGTAAAATTTTGAAAAAATTTCAATACTCATCATATTTTTAAATCATCATTTGTATATGTGCCACGATGTCTGCAACCACTCCAGTTATGCCTCACTAAAGTATCATGAAGGGTTTTGATGTAGAAGTGAAAGTCTTCAGCTTAAAAAAATAGTTTGGTCAATTGCTTTCAGAAATGTGTAAAAGATGAATTATAGTTGTGAGGCTGGTTCTTCCTTGCAGAAACCAATGTAATCCTTTATAATCCCTTGGATTTTTTTCCTCACATGTTTTTTTCTTTTTCTCTTTAGTTCCTCATTTAAAAATAGGATTCTTTCTCTTTAGAGGAATTTTTCTATAGTCTGGGAGTTTGAGCTCCTTTAACCTATGATAACCACAGCTTAAAAATCTGAATGCCATTGGGTAATTGTTGGAAGGGGACAGAGGTAAAATTTTTACAAGATTAAAATATTAACTTTACTTTTGTTTGTGGACATACTAAGGTAGGTTGAATGAAAGTGTAAATATTGATTATCATAACTTAAATTGATTATTAATCCAAGGATCATGCTTTGTAACTGGTTGTCTGACTGTCCAGTCTCTAGCCTTCTATCAGTAGGCCAACCCATTGATGAGTTACCATCCCTGTCATCCAATCACCTTGTATAAGCCCCGCCTCTAAGCACAGGGCACATTTAACTCTATATCTCAGGCATAACATTCACTTAGCTCTAGAACGACTGTTTGTCTTGGAAGCTTTGGTTTTCTTCTAGCTCAGAACAATCTGTACATGAAGATCTGGACTCTTAACTGTCCCCATTGGCATTGTGGTGTTACTGCTCTTGTATTCTCCTGGGGTGCTGAGCTGAAATTGTTCTATCAAATACTGAGCTGCTGCAGACACCTTCAGTTCCCATCCACCACTACAGGATTTACTCTTGTGTCCCCGTTCCACATTCCTGTCTTTCTTCTCTGACAATGAAGTACCCAGCTGGCTGTCCTTGCTTCAAACTCCTATATGTAGCAATTTTCTGACACTGCCCATGTGTTGTTCCTTTTGCACGCTGGCCCAAAACACCCAGGAGGTCTGACAACATGGGACCATGTCCTTCGTTTAGCCTTTCCTAATACCTTTTTAATAAAGAGAAAAAAATTACAGTAAATATTTAAAGAGGCTGAAAAAGGACAAAAAAAGTGGAGGAAGAATAATCTTCATTCATATTACTAAATTAAACTTTACTATGTTACTGAGTTGAAGAACTTGCTCCAGGTCACACGTCAGTCATTCATTGAGGTGACCCCAGGCCAGACTCGGCAACGAGTCTACAGGCCTTCGTCTGCCTGCCTTCACCTCTATCTATATGCTGCGTTTCATATATTCCTTTATCAGGCTCTATGCTTACCCAGTTGAAATTGCTTAGCACCTAACTCAAAAAGAGTTTTTCCAAGTGCTAGAACTAATGTAAACAGGGAATTACATGATTATAGCTCCATGTGGTGTTATAATTGCATCAGAATGCAGCTCAGTCACTGGTGCACCGGAGCGCCACACTGTCGCCATGTTTGCAGATGTTCAGTCATACTTTTATTAAGCATGACAATGCCCAGCAGGATCCATTTTGTCTGATTATCCTCAAATGGAGAAGAATATTAAAAGGCAGGATAATTAAAAGTATATGCCCAAACAAAGGATGTGTCTACAATTCCTTTTCTAGTGCTTTGAAATAGTTCGAATTTCTCAGCTGGCTCTCGTGCACAGAGCACTAAAAGGATGTCTTAAATTTAGACATATGTCTTCATTCTGTTTAATGTGCCAGAACAAAAACATAGCTCGAGACCACCATGAATTAATGTCTAAGTTCTGGAACGCTAGAGAACACTCATATTTCCACAGGGCTAAATGTCATCACAGAGTTTGTGACTGCACTTTCCCCTACGAGAACATAGCCTTCTATTTTTAAGGTTCTCCTCTTGTGATTCTAGGGAGATACACTTCTGAGTCCACAGAGTGGTTTTCTTTTATTGGAGGCAAGTTCAGGCAATCCAAATCACACTCCTCTTAACATGGTACTTTTACTAAGAGCGAGGGAAATAAATCCCATCACCTCCTTTCCGGGAAGCTGACCTGAAAGCATGCTTTTAAGAGGTTGGAAATTGTTAGGTAAATGTATTATTTTTAAGTTGACATGAATTTCAAAAGCTTTCAATGAAAGGAAATACACAGGCTTGTATCAGACCGAGATGAGGGTGCCAACATTTGGCATGTAATAGGCTTCTTCTGGATTAGTGGTTAGTGTCTTGATGAAAGTAGTGTGCTAGCAAAAAGATTGGAAGGAGAGCCTGTCTCTCAGTCTCAACAGATTGGGGTGTAAAACTCTGTTTCTTGATTGTTGAACCCTGAGATTCTCAAACTTCTTTTGGTGAGTGGACTCTTACTGGAGTATTTTCAGGAGATAAGACATTTTATATGTCACGTGACGTGGTTAACTGTTAAAGTCCTTAAATGAATATACCTACTTTGACACAGGGAAAAAAGAAAACCCTCAAATGACAGACAAGACACATACTTTAACAGGCTTTTAAAAAGGCCACAAGAGGGAAAAATAATTTTCCTCACATAGAACATTGACTTACAAATGCAATTCGTGAAGATGTAACAAAATGTGAATTTCGATGTCTGAAAGTTCTTCCTTAGTATGGAAACTTCCTTCAGGAGAAATGCTCTGTTAAGTTATTACAGTATGAGAGTCTGCACGTGAGGGGCATTCAAGGAGATACTACCAAATATCAGATCAAAGAGCACTTAACATGCACATAATATCTCCAAGGGATTGAAAATGCAGATTTTGGTTCTGCAAGTCTTGAGGGGATTTGGTGTTGCTCCCAGTGGTCATATACTGGTGGACCACATTGCCTTCCTTGAGGAAAGTACAAGAATTAAAAATGAATTCCATTTTGGAAAAGTGCCATAAACTGATCAGATACGAATAAAGAGACAAGAAAAGAAAATGAAAATCTAGAGCTCATTTTACTACAGCCGAAGTTCCTGTGAAAAACTGGGCAGCATCAAAAAGAAACACAGCACTAAGATCAAAAGAGACCTAAAGAAGTGGAGACCATCCTGCAGAGAAAAAGCCGTGGTGCATCCAGCAGAGACAGCGTGCGTGGGGGAATCACACAACTTAGAAAGTGCTTCTGGAAGGGCCGCAAACCCCCCAGCGTGCTGTAAAGACAACCAGGATGGAGTTCCCCCAAGCAGGGGCTAAAAATAAAGGAATGAGATCCCAAAAAGATTTTTTTTTTTTCCAGACGGCATGGAGATAGAGATATTGTGAATCCCTGACAAAAATCCCAGTTTGAAGCTGGAAAGATTCTGGATAAAGCCTCTGGTCATCATTGGCTAGCATTCACCAGGTCTGAAAGGAACAGGTAGCCTGGACCTCATCAACACCAAATGCAACGTTCTCAAATGAATTTTCCCCTTGGAAGGAAACCTTTTCTCTTGTTGCAGTGTTATAAGACTGAAAAGACTTAGGAGCACGCACAACACTGATTAGACGAAGAATCTTCTACAACTCTTTGAAAGTTCAGTTGACGAGTTAGATCCAGCAATAACTTAACAGGTTCTTCACAAACTCTAGTGTTCTTTGCAGAATTCAGCTCTTAGCCAAATCAGAGATGCCTATATTCATATATGTGCTCTTATGTATTCATTATCCAATTTTAAAGTTTAATATTATTTTTCAACAAAAGTTTTGATTTTTAAAATGATGACTAGCCTGTCAGGTTAGAGATTTCATACGTCCCTGTGTCCTTTTCAGATTAAGCTCAACTTTTTGTCTGCCTACAGAGGAGACATACCTCTTGACTCCAGCATGAGTCTCCTGAATTAAAAAAAAAGACATTTCTGATTTAAGTATTCAAACTAAAATCTCTGAGTTGTTTTAATCGAAGAGTGACACAATGTGAAGAACAGCTGGATGGCTTCATTTCTGCAGGGAAGCAACCTGTTGGCCAAGTTGGCGCAAACTTTCTTTTGATGGTTAGATTAAAATTGACAGCAATGTGGGCTACCTGACTTCTTTGATTTAAAACAGTGAAACACTTACAGAGATGTCAACTAATATCAAATTATATTTTAAAATTGTTTTCAGCTGGGCTAGACAGGTATGTGCTAAATTTGGAGAGTTCACAGAAAAGTTGTGAGTTTAAGGTTGTAAAATAAGACTGACGATAAGGAAAGAATCAGGGATGAATCACCTTTGAGAAAAGCAGAATGAGAACTCAAAAAATACTTAATAGAAATATTTTCCCGTATTAATATATGAATGTTGTAGAATGCTTGAAAGGTCCTGAAAAGTATAAATGTAAAATAAATAAATAAATCAAACCAAAACCCAGAAAATACTCCAAGCCATCTAACAGATTAAGAAAGTTTTTAAACAGGGATTTCTCATTTATTATTTATCAAAAGTGATATAGACTATTCCTAAGAAACAACAGTCCTTGTGATAAACAGATTTTTGCTTTTTTGACACTGAAAAATAAAATTTATAATTTTTTTCCCTAAAAGATAGTATGAGGTTTTTTTACAGTCTAAATAAATATAGAAATCTCATACCACTTGATAATGGAATCTTCATTGCAAACAATCTTCATTGTTCAATGTCTGGCCCTGTTTTCACAACCTATATCTGTGTTTCTCTGTTGATCAAACTTACCATATGTGTGAGTTTTCATGCATTCCTTTCACCTAAACTTGTAGTTCCAATCCAGTTTTGTAGGTTTATAAATTTATAATTCTTTGCCTTTTTTGAAGTGTGATCTAAAATTTCCTTTGCGTAAATGACTTTAATAAAATGTCTGTAACCTCCAATTAGACACAGTTTCCTTCCTGAAGCTCTCCAACTGTTTTCACTTTTACATGTGACTCTATTAAATACAGCACAGTATTCTGGCCCTCAATAGATCTCTTGACGCAACGTAAAGAAGGCAAGAATGTATTAATAATTAGGGCAGCAAACAAATGCATTTTCTAGAAAATTCTTTTATAAAAATATTCACTTTCAAATGTTGAACTTTATACCTAATTTCAAAGGAGATGATATGCACTACTTAAAATTAACTTACTGTCCAGAAAGGTTAATTCTGTGACCTGTACACATCACTTATAGAATATACAGCAACGTTAGACCGTTTATCATTTACAGTATTGGTTTGAATGAGGGGGTGTTGCTAATCCTTGCATTAAAGCTAAATCTAAAACATGTCTGGATACCATTTAGACACATGTTAAAACACCCTGATGATTTTGTTTAGACGTGTCACAGACAAGATGCAGAAAAACAAATACAAAATGGCAGGTGGCTCAATTAAAAAATGGACTCATTAGAGAGCCCAGTGACTGAGAAACACATCCTTATCTCTGTACAGTCAAAATACTTAGGGGCCATCATGTAAAGGGATTTCTTGGACAACATTTGGTTTGTGAACTGCGAATGGACAGGTTAGGCCCTCAAGTTTTACACAACTTTCAGTTTACTCTTGGAAATATGTCAGCCCGAAAAATGAGATTGTGTCTTGCAGATACAGAACAGCTGGATGCAGCAGAGATAATACCAATGTGTCCTAAAGACTAAGTGCTTATGGCGGATGTGTATTTTAAAAGGGATGTTGGCCTGTTGGCCTGGGGATACATATGTATATGCATGTAACCTTGGTCACTGTAACCAGAGATTTAAGGAAAATTTTAAAATGTTTGAGGAAAAAAAATCTTGATTCTATTTAACTAAAAAGAATACTTTTAGTGACTAAGGTAAACATATACTTGATCTCTTCTTACAGTTGCATTATTACCTGGGAAATTATTTCCCATACTTGCCTCTTTTTATCCTGAAGCACAACTAGAGTTAGGTGGACATGTTTCTGCCCCATGATTCTCCTCACACACCAGCTCACTGGTGATACATCTGCAGCTTCAGTTCCATCAGGTTAGGAAAAGATATGATCCTAAGATTTAAGTGCTGGTAAAGTTATACTCCTATGTGTTAATAATCTTGAGTTGTCCTCACCGGGAAAAAGACATAGGAGCTGGCATGTCTTAGGTGAGTGCCCGGCCCCTTTTGTTTTAATGTATCCTACTTTCTTCTTGTTATTTGTTCTTTGTGTGAGCAGGAGTTCCGTTTATTTCCATTTTTTCAGCATTTACTATTTTCAAAAATTAGTTGGTTTCAAATTTAAGTGCATGTCAGAAAAACCTTGGAGAACTTCTTAAAACACTGAACACTGGTCCCTCCTTCAGAATTTCGGATCATAAGTGTGGGGTGGGATCGGAAAATTCAAATTTCTAGTTCCTGTTGATAATTTAGGGAATGATACCTTGATTATCTTTATGATTTGTCTAGATCATCTTTTAATGAAGAAGAAACCTTTGTGTTATTGTGGTTGTCTTCATACTTTTTTTATAACAGAAAATGATCTACCACTCCTTATTACAGTTCCTGATGCATGAAGCTGCCTGAATTTTGATCTCCATTTCAGTTGTCCAATCTCTCACATTTTGGTTTCTCCTAAATTGTGAGTAAAGAAATGAATGGAACAGCAGATGCTCTGTTGACCTTGGAGAAGACTCAGTTGTCTAATGGGATCAAGCAGCTTACTTGGGAGTTTTTTTGCCCCCCAAAGTGAATTAGTACATTTGCTTTCTAGTGTGTGTTGTAATCTTCAGATTTCATTGGCATAAATCAGTTTTGTATGTCCTGATTCAAGTATGATTTAAATTCACTGACTGTAGGACCAGATTCTCATCCTACAGAGTGCTCTCCAAGGATCTGCATCTTTGTTTAAAAAATATTCTCTCTAGAGAAGTCAGCCTTATGAACATTTTCCAGAAATTTATTTATTTATTTATTTTTAATGAGTTATTAGACCGAATTTTAAGAAATTTCAACTTCACGTTATGACATGGGCTGAATGTTGATATGTCCGGAAGTGATTCTACGGTGCAGTCAAGGTCAGGAAACGCGCAGGAATCATATTTGTGTTGAAAAATGGCTGTTAGCCCTAGGCTTGTTATTGGAAAAAACTTGGTTAGGTAAGTCATAATTAATTTTTAAAGTTTTACCAACAGAAGAAATGATTAATGCTTGTTTCGAAGCTATCAAGTATCATTCTGTTATGATGATATTTTTTAAAAAGTTTTCTAATTCCTACCTTAGAGTGCTAAAAAAAAAAGATATGCAATGGTGACTCTCTATCTCCACCTGGTGGCAGAAAGTGTTACAGTGTACAGGAAATGCAATCCGTAGAAGCAAGTTTAGATTTTTTTTTTTTTAAGCAAAGAAGTGCTATTGGTCACAGAAATGAAAACTTATTACATGTGTCCTCTCTGGCTCAAGCTAACAAAATTCTATAAGCGAGGCACTTATTGATCAGTCCTGTTTTTTTAATCGTATTGATGGTCTCTGGTCTCTAATGTCCAAGACGACATATGTATGTATGTACACATGTACTTCTGAACTTAGAGTTATCTGTGTATTTTGAGAAATTATCTTTTCCTCACATTGGTACTTCCTTTTTTGCATGAAAGATTGTTGAAGTGTGGCCAAACTCAGTTGGTAAAGACTGGAGATTAAAATTGGGAAAGAATAAGGCTGGAGGAACGGCTCAGCGGTTAAAGTTCTTGCCTACCAAGTGCTTAGGCAAGTGTTAAATGCGTGAATTTAATTCCTCAGCTCCACCGGACGTGGTGGCGCACACCTGTAATCACTTGGGTAGGCAGGAGGATTGCCTTGAGTCCCAGACCAGCCTGGGCTCCATAGTGAGTTCAGGACTAGCATGAGCTACAGAGCAAGACCCTATCAATAAATAAATAAATAAATTGTAGAAGAGCAAAATTTCTTTCAATTGTTACAAGAAGAAACAATGGAACTGAACTGTAAGAATGAAAAATATACATGAATTTAATTATGGTATGGCTAACTTCATAATGATCTATGTCCATCTAGGTATATCTACTTATTATCAATTACTAAACCTAAGCTTGCCCCCTCCACCCCAATTGAAGCCAGGCTTCTTACTGACCTACATCCCAACACTTTTTTTTATATTTACATATTTTAAAAGTTTGAGACACGATTTTGCTAAGTTTCTAAATTGCCCAGGCTGGGTTCAAACTTGCCGTCTTCGTGCCCCAAAATTTCAAAATGCCCTGCTAAGATGTCCATTGTCAAGGAAGACAGTAATGGCCTCTCTTGAAGGCTTAGGTAGGGACCATCAGCTGGGTGACTTTAAATGAACACTTAACCTTTCTCAATCTCAGTTTCTGTGTGAATTAAATTAGGAGAATATGAATGTAAGATCCAAATGCTTGGTCCCTGAGTAGCCAATGAGTCAAGTATTTCTAATATGGCTTGGAGAGATTACTCATATTTGAAATATGAAGACCACAGTTAATTTCAGCTTCTATGAACTTTTCTATTTTGCTTGGTAGACTTTTGCTTGTTTAGGGTCATGGGCTCGCAAGACAGAATTCTATGCTGAAATCCTGGTTACCCTGTGCACTCGCCTTAACACCTTGCTTGCTTAAGTTCCCTGTGCCTCAGTTTCTTCATCTGTAAAACAGGAGCGCTAATTATGCTATCCTCCTTGCGTAGTCATGAGCATGAAATGTGTGGTTACGTGAAATAGGGCCTGCCAAGCAAAACATGTTCAATACATATCAGTCGCCCTTGTTTTTAGTATGGATATTCTAAGAATTGTGTTGCATTATCTACCAAGTGTGATATTGTTCATAGAACTCCGGTAAGTTTTGTTACTTACCAAGTACTGTGTTAAAATCTGAAACATTGACCTTGTCTGAAATGGTTGCATACTTTAGTAATATAGTTAACAGGAAACAAGCTGAAATGTCTTTTTTTCAATAAAAAAAAACACAAACAAAACTAAACATTTTGAACGTAATTTTAATTTGACTTCTACTTTGGCATGAGAGTTTGGATATTGTTTCAGTGGTTTATTGTCTTTTGGTTTTCAGTAAATATAAGGATCTATGCTTGAAATCAGTGTTAGAGTAGCATACTCTGTCTTCTTCCTCTCCAACCCCCCTACTTGGCTGATAAAGGGTTTCAATCACACTGGAAGTACAAGCCTGTTAGCATTCTTACTGACATGCAGGGATGGTCAGGCCACGAGAGGCCCATCATTACCTCTCACTAGTCTCTTCTGAAATTTGATATTATACCCACTGTGGCTAGAAAACCATGTCATAATTAATTTATTTAATATTTCATATGCAAACCTCAAGACTGATCTCAATACAGTAGTTACTGCTTGTTGTTGATATACCCGTGATGTATTTCTTTGTCTTAGGGGATATATATTCAAGCATATGACTTTTAAGTGTGTATATTTATTTAATTATAACAAAGCATGCATTTAACTATCTGTCCACTCATTTCAGTTTAAAAATTGAGGCAGAGTGAATAACGCAGGTGTTTCACTCACATATTGTGTAATTATATCCGCCATGTTCTAGAACACAGAGAAAGCATAATCAAAGAATTTTTAACTGAAGAGGAAATGTTTTTGTTTAATCAAAAATACCACTCAGAGTTTCCAGAATCAACGCCTCATTTTTACTGAGAAGATTTTTGAATCATCACAGTAGTTAAGTTCAAGACCTTGAGGGTTCAGTTGCCATTCCAAAGAACTTTCTTTTATCAACTGCTTTAGGTCAAGGATAATAAGTACTTTCTTCTCATGTATTTAAAGACTACATCACTATTTGCGAATCAAATGAAGAATTCTTTTTTTTTCACTTTCGGCATAATAATAAAATTTAAAAATTCAAAAACTGTTCAGTTGCATCATGAGATCACAAGCTATAATTTCTAAACAGTCTTTTGAGGTAATTGTTTTACATGAAGCAAAGTTTGAGCATGATATTCCAATGGCAATAGCTACTATTAATCTTAAAGAGCATTTATACACTTATAATTTTATCTGCACAAACTTAAGTTAGCAAAAAGGTAATTAGACTCAAACGATATCCTTTTTCTCTACAAAGTATTCGAAGAACAGTATGATCATTGCAGTTGCAAGGTAAGAAATGGTAAAGAATGCACTAGTTGTAAATTCATTGTTGAAGGTGTTTTGCTGATAATGATTTTTTTTTATGTTGTACCCACGTGCCCAGCAAAACAGCTCTGGGCGAAGTTGATTACTTCTTTTTGCTTGGCTAGATGCAATGGTTTCTTATGTTTTTTTTTTTTTTTTTTACCATGCTTCTTGCTTCACCCTGATGACAGCAATTAAAAATAAGGTTAACAATACTCATGTTAGCCTAGACTTGATTCTAGAATATTTTAGATGTTGCTATCTATTTTAAATGTCTCATTCTTAAAAAAGGAACAGTTCTTTCGTGTTATGTGTTACAAATCAATATCTAGAAATAACTTATCAAAAGAATGTATTGTGTTAAAAACAACAACAACAACAAAACTTGATTTGGGGGCTGTCTTTCTTACTCCATCTGGAAAAATGAGTTAAACTGTGATCAATCCAAGGAGATGAAGTAAAAAACAATGGATGTCAACGTTCATTTTTAATTTGGTCTCAAGCCTTGGACACAATATGAGAGCATAAATGTATATCAATTGAAATGGATTATGTGCAACCAGTATAAGAATTCATGCTTCACAAAGACATACACTAAAGCTATATAGAATTTTTAGCACCTTCAAAAATTCTCTTTCTTTTTCTTGTGGTACCAAGGATTGAATCCATGGCCTTTTCACTCAGCGGCGTCTCTAGTCCATTTTTACTTTTAAGTTTTACTTTTAACTTTGTCTTTGCTAAGTCACTAAGTTGACCAATCTGAGCTTATACGTATCCTCCTGCCTCAGCCTCTCAATGTATAGGTCTCTGCCACTGGGCCCAGCTTCTCACTCATCTTGGCCTCTGGAATTCAATTCTAAAAGTGAATACTACTTATTCTTTGACTGTAAAGTGTTCAAAAGGTACCTAAATAGCAACTGTAAACTTTAGATTCACACTTTTAGAGAAACTAATTTTTTGTCACACTTAGAAGAATGAGGTAGCTTGCCTACAGTCCTTCAAATCTGTGAAGAAGACATCTTTGAAGACAGAGTTTTGAGTTTTTAGTACAATATTTTGATATATCAATTTTTTAAGATCATGAGCTCTTGGAAAAATAATGTCAAATGAAAGCATAGTAACTATATGATCTACAATGTAATGCTATATCTGTAAAGAGCTTTAATTTTTTTCTGATACTTTAAAAAACTTATTTTTGGCAGTAACAATAAAAGAAAAAACAGCAAATGCTGGTAAAGATGTAGAGAAAGAAAATCTTTGTATACTCTTGGTAAGAGTATAAATTAGTACAGATCTCATGCAAGACTGCAGAGAAAAATCTAAAAAACAAAAACAAAAAAAAAAATCCCTGACAATAGAATTACTACATAATCAATCTGTTCAATAGTATGCAAGTATATATTCAGAAAAAATGAAAAAGCACAAAAAATAAAGCCTCCATTTCCACATACACTGCAGCATTATTCACAATGGCAAGATAAATCAATTATTCGGTGACAGGGGAGTAAAAAATAGTATGCATATACAACGAAATATTTAGTCATAAAAAGAATGGAATTTTGACATTTGTGGCAAGTTGGATGGAACTGAAAAACTTATGACAAGTGACATAAATCAGTCACAGAAGGATAAATATTTCATATTCTCACTAATAGGTGGAGATTAGAAATGACAATTTCATATAAATAGAGAAACACTGGGATCAAAATATAGGTCTTTCAGTAGCAACGTTCACTATTCTCAGGTGCCAGGATCCTGCACAAGGGACATCCTTTTGTTTTTAATCCTGTAAGTAAACATAATGGGAGTTCCTAGAAATAGAAATAGGAAAAAAGTCAACGGTAAAAATCATGGAATGACTGAAAGAAAGCCACAGGAAACATGGAATCAGTGATATGTTATAGGAGTTGGTACTTTTTACATGTGTTGTGTGACTAGTAAACCACTTGGCAGAACTTCACAGTTCACCACTGAGGTTACCCACACTGAGTTCGCCATAACCATAAATATTGATGTCTAGAGTTTTTAATAGTAAAAAGTGATTCTGTTTTACATTATAGATTATAGTATTTCTATTCTTTAAAAGTGCTTTAAAAAGTTCTTGAAGTTCCCTTTCAAATATCTTGTTAAAACTCACACTTCTAAGAAAATATTCCACTGATCTGTTTTCTGTTGCTATGTATAGGTTAATTTGTAACTAAAGAGTTTGGTATAATTAGAATTATGCAATATTTATTCTGTTCTTTTTTTCCAAGCAGCACAATGATTTTGACATCCATCCACATTACAGGAGTTACCATTCACTCCTTTTTATTGCCAAATAGTATTCCTTTCTGTAGGTATACCACATTTTGGTATTTATTCAGCAGTTGATACACATTTTGTTTGCGACGTCTACAGACATTCACGTGCAAGTTTATGTGGGGACATAGGTTCCATAGCTTTTGTTGTGGCTTTGTACCAATCGCAGCATGTACACCCTTGATTAGAAGTGTGGCTTTAAGATACTCCGCAGAGTACATGGAGTAGTAATCTTTGCATTTGGATTGTATTTAATCGATAAAAAACTAATGACTTTGAAAAATCCTATCAATACACATTATGTAATGAAAATGACCTATAATTCAGTCAGGAAGTCTTGACTCTAACTTCTAACTCACTAGAGATCATTAAGCCAATTACCTCATTTTGTACGCGTTAGCTTTCTCACCTCTAAAAAGGAAATGATATAGGCGTCTGATCTTTTCCCCACAATATTTATGTTCTTGAATTTCTCAAAATAAAAAGGATTTTGATACTCACTTCATGGCACAAAGCAGCTAGACTTATTGGTCTACTGAAAGATATGACTTGCACTGAGAAATTTTTATGGTCTTATTTAATTCAGTACATTCTAATATGTTACCGCAAATATACTGATGAATTTGATTGTGAATTACTGCTTTGTGTCTCATTTGTATGTTACATAATGCAGATTATGTACATTGTATGATCCTAGTAAAAACTTCCAAATTTTCAATTCTAAAACGTATCTGTGCTTTTGTGAGCTCTCAGAGGTGGGGATGTCACTCAGCGATTCAGGCACTTGCCCAGCAGCCCAAGGCTTTGAGTCTGACGTGTGGTGTGCTGGCGCATAACTGTAATCTGAGTACTCTAGAGGCTGAGACAAGAGGCTTACCATGAGTTCTAGGCCAGCCAGGGCTGTATAGTGAGTTCAGAACCAGCCTGGACTACAGAGTGAGACCCAATCTCAAAAAAGAATTATGAGTTCTCTTCTACCTCCTTATTTCCCCATCTTAGGAACAACAAAAAAAAAATTACTAGAACAGAGTCTAGTTGCAATTAGCAGAAAACCTACAAACAAGCGGCTCAGACGAGAAACGTCTTTCTTTCTTAATTAAAATTCCAGAGAAAAAGAGTTCCTGGCTATTGTGATGACTGCTTGGCGGTAGGGGTCAAGGTGTCTTCTATCTTATTGTTGGTCTTGCATGATTTTTGATTCTAAGGTAGGATGGGTGTGGAAGCGCCAGCCATTCCATTTGCCTTTCAGACAGCAGAAAATGAATGACAGGGGAAGAACTGTACTACACCTTTAAGGTCACTTCCCAAATATTCTACAAACTCAGAATTTAGTTACATGAACGTTCTTGGCTCACAACGGCAAGTATAGTCTTTATTTTGAATTGTAGTAAGCAGCTGAAAATCACAGGTCCCACTACTGCGGGAGATACAAACACAATTTGGGACAAACTGTTGTCTTTGCCTACTGCCGTTTTATTTTGTTGAGCAGTTGTAGTTATAAAGAGAAATAACAAACAGGCAAAACTTGAAAGATTTAAAATACCTACATGACTAGGTTTAACAACAAGAGATATCTTACGTGGGGATTTTTTTTTTTTAAACAAACTTTCTTCTATGGTTTTGATGTATCAGTTTGGTGGTTTCTCAATATATCATTGGTTTATGTTGTAAATGGTGGGTGAGTGCCAATTCCTACTATTCCTCAAAGGCTTTCTTAATTATTTTTTTGTCTACCAGGAAATATGGTGGTTATTTTTTATAAGACACTTGAACATTTGGCATGTGTCCAGAAAGCTATAATACAAAGTTGAAACAGCTTTAACTTCAAACACAGTTTTGTTCACGTTTTTAACCCTGCACACTTGCCTGGGTCTTTTCTTAGAACTGTGAACCTGGGAACAGCTCTGTGGCTAGTAAATCTTATTCTCACTTCCTTGGGCAAATGCTAAGAATATTTCTGAAATATTCTTTACTTCTATGCAGCAAATGTTTTGTTGTTATTAAGACAAACGTTTTGTTGTTATTAAGACTGGAAACAATGAAGACAAAAGGCTGTCTAATGTAGAGAAAGCTGAGAGGTAAGCAATGAAGTTGGGTTTCTTCAGGAAGTTTTGGGGAGGTCCATTTTGACTAGGAATGTAGGCTTATCGTAAGTAGTTAATAAATAGGTACAATTACATCCATCCTCTGTTCAATGAATGGCTTGGATTCTGCATTTCTGCCTGTGACTGGTTAGGTTGGTTTAGATTAGGGGACAAAGATTAAGCCACCTGACTTTATTGGATGTGAACCATATTTTTCCAGCTCAGCCTTCCCTCCAATAAAGATAATATCATAGTCGACTTCCCATTGTCTCTTGTACTTGTTTCTGAACTGGCTTAGAATTTAAAGAGTGGAATAGACGACTTGGGCCTTTCCCAAATCCCCTGTAATAGTCCAAGGACAATTGTGTGATAAAGGAAGGATGCTTGGTTGGTGACGAAGCTTGCAAACGTGCTTCCCGACAACCGTCAAGTTAATCTGTAGGTGGGTGCGGAGTGCTTATACTATCCCCAGGCATCTTGGTTGAGACAAGTATAGGAAAAAGCAGGGAATTTTTGTCCTAGAGAGAAGAAAGTGACAGCCGGCTTTCTGTCTGTGTGGGAGGACTGAATGCAGCAGGCTCCTGAGTCCCTTTCATGAGAGGATCGGCTGATGGTCCGTACTTGAGGGAGCCTTGGGAATTCCACGAGGGAGGAGGATCCCTAGCATCTTGACATCTCCAGGAATAGCCTCAGCCTCCTTGGACCCACAGCAACTCTGAATCTTGTTTCACAATATTTCTGGCAAATATTTATTTTGGTTATAAGCAAGAAAGAGATAAATAGAATTTGCAGTCAGTTTCAGACAGTAAACATGCCGCTAGCAGCACCTAAATGAGGATCAATTCTGGATCGGTATTTAGGAAATACACTCTTTTCCACTTGGTCCTCTATCGCTCAGGATAAAATGAGTATTTTTCCTGATGGATTTGCGGAATTCAGTCTTGGTGGCTCCGCCATGTCCACACAGATGCTCTAGTTAAAAAAGAAGAAAGCCTTTGGGTTGGTGCCTTTATTTTATTCTATGTATTATTAGTTTCCATCCAATGAAAGGGAAATATAACATTTCATTTTTCCCTTTGGTTTTCATCATGAACAGACACGTTCAGAGCTCTTACCAAGGCCAGTCTTCGAGAACGTTGCACTGCAGCTGGTTTTCATTCTTGCTCCTAGGTGGCCCTGCAGAAATACGGTTTTGCTCTTGAGATGCACAGATATTTGGGTGGAAAGTGTAAGTAAATCGAGGGGCTTCTAGTTCACCCAAGTAAATCTGTATGAATTTAAAATGTTGGAAATATACAACTACATTAGGCCAAATGAAGAAAATAGGATCTTTGTATTTTACAGCTAGGTTTTCTTTTTTTAGGAGACTTTAGAGAGAGTTGCATTGAATGCCATCATCTGACAGTCAAAAAATGAGAGTGCAGAGGGATTAAGCTATATTCTTAGGATTCTGTGTTCATCTGTATCAACACAGAATCAGAATTCAAGTCTTTCAAGGCTAGTCCAGTTGCTTTTTTTCTCCTGCCATGTGGTTCCTCTTTATAATGGGAATTAAAAGTATTTTTTGTGACATACCTACTTAGTGAATGTCACATGGCTGATGCAAATAAGGAAATCTTTTATGCAAATGTCAATCCATTTCGGGATGAAGGCATACAGCCTTTCCTCTCATCAAGCTTCTTGTCTCCCTAAAAGAGATGATCATAAAAATGTTAATAAAAATAAATGTAGTTAAAGTTGCCCCATGCTTATGAATCTTAACTCTTATCTGCAACACGGACAATAAAGTTTGCCTTGCAGTAGGGTCTCAAGAACCTTCATTGCTCTCCTCTGATCTCAGGACTGATACAAGCTCAAGTTGCTTGTGGAAACCTGCATCCTTTCTTCCAAAGATAATAAGTAACAGACCTTCTGAGTGTCTGTTGAAAAGAAGAGAAAAGCGGCTGTCTGCCTTTGTGTTCCCCAGGGAGGGAGAGCTATTGTGAGGAAGCAGACAGGCCTTGTGCTGCAGCCTGGCTCACAATGGCACATGCTAGTGACAAGAGACATAACATCGGAGCCGTGGCTCCTGCGTGGCTGCAACTATTGATACAAGTTGTGTTGACTTGTCGTTATTACGACTTCAATCGAGACGCTGCATTCCAAATAATAATCAGTACCATACAGGCGTTTCCAATGTGCACTCCTCACCCTAATTAAACAAAATGTAAAGGCAATTAAAATACACATTTGAAAGCAAGTTGTTCGTCCTATGGAATAAATTATTTTCTGTTTTAGGTTACTTTTGTACTTGACCAGAGTCAGCGGAAGGAAAAGCAGCATATACTTTATTACTAATGGGAGGCAAGAATTTTAATATCCACAGATACATTTAATGGGGACGATCTATCATGTCGTTAGAGAAGAGTATTATACATACGTGGTGCCTTTCAATCTTGCATGTTTGAATTGTGTATGTCTGAGTGTGTGTGTGTGTGTGTGTGTGCGTGTTTGCACATGAGCAAAACAAAAACTAATGAGCATAATTTTAAAACTTGGGAGGAACATAAATGTATCTTACTATTTTAGTAAGCAGTTTTAGATATTGAGATCTATACGTGATGGAGGATTGAATTTGAATGGATGAAAAAATCACAACACTCAAATTTTTTTAGTTTTTATCCCAGTATGCTGGTCTAGAATTGAAATTATCAGAAAATTTATTAAAGCAGAAATTCAAAACTCAGATAATGGAAGAAATTGTTCATACCATTAATGGTTATTAAATTACACTCTAATTCATTATCAGTTATTGAATTAAAATAAAATATAATGTGAAATATATTTTTTAGTATTTGAAAATTTATATTTTAAATTTGATGGGAAATTTCATCAGCCATAATACTTTATCACTGGATGCCTTGCCTCAATGACAAGTGTGAAATATAAACTCATTTTATCTTTATTTATATAGTTACACTAAATTAGGCCATTTCTGTGATAGTCTGGTTAATTTGTTAGTCATCATCTGTTGAAGCAGAAACCAAGTTTGTTTACTAAGAAGTCGTCTAGATTTTGAGTTAATAAAGTTATACAAGAAAATTTTAGCCCTTCCTTTTACTGGTATCGACATAGATAGTATTGTGTTCCTTGAAGAAAAGTTTTCACTTGAAGTTTTAAATTTTCCTTCTAAATATTTCATATCTCCAGAAAAGAATTAAAACCAAGGTCTAGGTAGGAAATGTGAAGAAGGAATCTCTTGCAAGATGCTGGTATAAGGGCGCAGGGTCCTAAGTTGCCTATAAAAATCAGTTCCACAAAAAGAAGAGATATTATGTCAGTCATCAAGCGCATGTATAAGTTTATTATCCAGATGATGACAGCTGATGAGAAGATATGGATTTCTTAACTCTTTGGGTCTTAAGCAAATGTCCCTGTTATCATGTTGAGGTTTAAAAGCCCTTTTCTGGGTTCCACCTTAAATCCTTTACCTCTGATTTAAAGCACAGAAATCAGCAGTTTGAACACAAAGCCATGAGAAGACAGGGCCACACTTGAGAAATGCCAACTTAAGGTACAGCAAAAGGAATTTAGGTTATACAAGAGAAAACCAGAAGTATACTTCCATTAGCACCATGAGTTCCTCCTCAAAGTGATATTTTGGAATAAACACAAGCTATTTCTCATTTAAAGGCTTCCATACCTAAGCAACTGGAAAACCTATGTGCTATATGATCAAGATGTAGAAATACATGGCTTTGTAACTTGGCAAAAAGGTGTTGCACTCCAGAAGTCTCTCTAACTCTAAGCTAATTTTCTAAATGTACTTACTAGAGGAATCTCTTTTTATTTAAGCGAAATTTTTATTTATGGCCCATTGAACCTATTCCCAGAAAAACAAATTAGTAGAACAACAGACTAAGAGAAACTCAAGTAGCAGAGAGAATTGAAACTTATAGCTTTATTTTCAAATACCTCCATAACCAAAAGTTCCAAATATCTGTTGTTCAGTCCCTTTGCTTTTGAAAGAGGGTGTTCAGTCTTTTTTGCAGTGACTTTTTGTTGTAGTTCTCTTTGTCTATTTTGTAGAAGATCCACCTCTCTAACTAGAAAACTCTATGTTATATCTTTTCTCCTTCAAGATTAGGATTTTTAGCTACAACAGCTGTTGTAGTGTTGCTCAACTCAACCACTTTCTGCCTATTTATACATCGTGCCTTGGCTATTGAGTGTTTTACTTTGGACGGTAATACATGATGGTAGAATGTTTTCTTTTTAGAATGTTTTCTTATAGAAAATGAAACAAATCTTTGCAGGCAACAGAGTTTTCTGTTGAAATCTGAAAGATTTTAAATGAAGTCATTTTCACTGTGTTATGTGATGTAACACCAATATTAGCATAATAAAACCATTTTCTGTTTTCATGTCTGCTCATAAGCACCTGAATGCATCAGGAAGTTGAAGAGATAGGATGGATTCTTGAACACTTCTCTCAAAGAAGACTTTCCTCTGACCAGTTATTAATAATTCTACTACCCATCTCTTACACACCCACGGGAATTGTATTCCTTCTGTTTATCTAACATCCCTCCTCATCTTTGTCAACCTCAGCATTTTGATTACTTAAAAGAAAATAAATCTATAAGTTGGAAATATTGGAAAACACAGAAATTGTCCTAGATGTAGCTCATACTGTCATGTTTCCTTTTTAATCGATAAGAATTTCTTCCTCCTTTCTGAGCTGATCCTGCCATAGGCACTTTGGGGTCATTACTATCACAGCTCATAAGGCAAAAGTATTATAGATTCATATTCTTTTTTCTAAATGTCTTACATACCATGAGCCAGGGAATATATGGAACCAAGGAATGTGTCTGGGATCACATTAAAGATCACTGCCATTCAAAAAGATTTTTTTCTTAAGGAACTCGGGTATAGCTCAGCAGTTGGACCACTTGCCTAGCAAGCACAAGGTCCTCTGTTCCATTTTCCAGCATCATATAATCCAGGCATGGTGGTGCATACCTGTATTCCAAGAATTTAGGAGGCTAAGGCAGGAGAACTGCTGTGTGTTTAAGGCCAGCCTGGGCTCCGTAGTGAGTTTAGGACCTGCCTGGACTACGGAGTAGGATTGTATCTCAAAAAAAGACATACTTCACTAAAATATGTTACTTGCATTATAAATTTGAGCATGCGATTTCTCTTCTCATCTAGATTTTTTTTCTGTTGATTCTTCTTATTTGAAAAAAGCAAAGCTAAAAGAAATAAAACTGACGGCCCACTTAGGGTCACCCAGCATCCTCTTACGCAGAGCAGTATTCTCACTGGTGTTAGATTCCAGTGTGTGTTTTTTCAGACTTCATCCTCCAAATGTCTTAGACGCACATGACTGTCAGCTTCTTGCTGACTTGCTCACTGTCTGTTGATGGCTATGATACTGGTTTTTAAGATTTCTTTTGAAGGTTCTTCTTCTCGTGACCCAGTCTCATCCCCTCTACCTATACATTATAGTAGATATTTTGTGCTTTGCTTTAGGCTGTTTTCCTTTCACGGTCTCTTCATTGACCTCTTGGTTCTCAAGAACCATTTACATTTTAATTATTCAAAATTTTATGCCTCTAATTTTCTCGGAAATTGAGATTTCTCATTTTGAATGTCAAAACAGCTCTATTTGGACATATTTAAATTTTAATTTTTGATCCTTGCGATTTATAAAATCTTTTTTTCCTCCAACGTTCTCTAATTTCTGAAAGTCAGAGTCCTACTCTCCAGCTCACCTTCCTTTTTCTCTTCTCCCACATATAACGCATCACCGTGCCCAGACATTTGGCCTTTCAGATGTATCTTCAGTTCACGTGCTTTGCTCTGTTGCAACCACCCGTCTACCCAAGGTACAGTTTCTCACATGGAACTTCACAAGGACCTTTCCCAGGGCCCGTCACCGTTTCCTCTTGTCTCCTTGCAATCTGCTCTCACTCTGAAGCAAGAATGCTCTCTAAAAGGAAAAACGAAACAAAACAAAATCCCCCCAAAACCTGATCATATATCACCTTTCTATTAAAAAAAAAAAAAGCCTGTCAACCACTATCATTGTTTTTAAGAAAAAGAAAATGTTAACTTCTTTACAAGACCTCCTCGGCCTTGGCTCATTCAATTTCCCCATCTTCTCTCTCTTCCAGTTGCACTAGTTTCTTGTACTTAAAAGACCTTGCTTGTCCAAGGCCTGCTCTTGCTGCCTGGTGTACTTCTCGTAACTTACCGCATGCCAGCTCAGTTTCCATCCTCTCAGGAGGCCTTCTTTGTTCCTGGAGCGTTGCGTCTCTGTCCTTTGTCACTTTTGTACCATGTGTGCACACCCCTTTTCGTAGTTCTTGTGCTATTTATGTTTGTTTATGTGATTCCTTGGAGTCCTGCTTTGCTCTCACTGAACTAAGTTTCATGAGGTCAAGAGGAGTAACAGCTTCTTTCCCTGTAGACAGTGGTCACTACATGCATGACAAACATATAGCACTCGGCCAGCCATCTTCTGTAGCTTTTAAGAAAAAACTGACTCAGAGAATTTTGGTCAGTGGCAATGATCTTAACAAGAAACTTACCTTAAAAAAACCCCTCTATCTCAATAAAAATGTACGTTTAAATTTCTAAGTTTTGTACTATAGAAGATAAGCATATATAAAAAGCAAAAATAATATTAAGTTCTCTCATGTTAAAGGAATGTTCAGTTTAGTGAGAATAACACATGCACACACAGACACACAGCTGTAGTGTTTGCATAAGGAGTCTCTATAATCTTGACAACTAAGCAGAATATTTTAATGGAAAAACTTTTATTATCACTTCCTTTATTATGTTGCATGTTCAATAGCTCCTTTGAACTCTGATTTTCTTATCTGTAGAAAGAAAACCATATAAGTAAAATTTGAGCATTTATTTGAGGATTAATTAGTAAAGTGTGTGGAACCTTTTAGAATAGACATATGCAATTTTTGGCACCCTGGTTTTTTTTGGCCCTTATTTTTTTAAGTGAAGAAGAATTATGTTAGGTCCCAAATAAAATGTATGATATAATCAATGTATATAATTAATACAACTTTGTAACGAAATTTATACTAACATTAATGAAAAACAACTTAAGGCAAAAAAACAACCCTGTGAGTCTCCTGTTGGACATGATTGCTATAGTAATTATTTAATGTACTACACTTTCACTCATTTCTGCTTAGTCACATTATCAAAGCTAATTTTAGAGGTAAGTATGGGGCAATACTTCTGTGTTCCTTTTGGAAGACCTTGTTGAAGCTGAGCCAATAAGATGACTATGTATCTGGAGCATTGATAGTGAATATTTAGTCTGGTGTCTTTGAACTGGGAGATCAGAAATTAAAAAGAGTGGCCATGGGGTCTGGCCATGGTCAAGTAAACGAAGCTGGGCATATGAAAGGAAAAGAAAAATAACAACTGTACAGACAGGATCCTAGATAAGGTAAATCATGAGGCCTTTCACAGTCTGAAAAAGTGAGGAGGTTCCTCAACTTCTAATGCAGTCTGGCTGATGGGAGAAATATTCTCTCTCTGCTGTCCTAGCCAGTATGTTCATATGTTTCTCCATTACTGTATTATAACACCAAAAGACAGTAACAAATATAACAGGTATTAATTTAAAGTAAATGCACTTAAATTTCAGTTCTTCAGTTTCACTAGCCATATTTCACGTATGTAAGTGCTAATAGCTACCATATAGAACCACATAGATTGTAGAACATTTCTCTTCCTAGAAAATGTTTTATGAGACAATACTTACATAGAATATAATAAATGTTAGTCTTCTTGCAAGAGTTGTGCAGTCATGGAGGCTTCTACCCAAATTTCAAAGGAAGATCCAGGTGACTAGGCTAGGTTGCCCTATTAAGTAAGTGCATGAAGTTGTAGGAATAAAGGTTAAGTGTGCAGTAGAGGTTTCAGGATGTTGATCATACCAGTAATGTACCTGGAAAGACATGCTATCAGAGTGAGCAGAATTAGCTCAAGAGAGAGGCCATGTGGGCAGGGGGCAGTGCAGGGTGAGGAATCCTAAGCCTTTTAGAACATACATCTTTACCATCATGTGACCTAGATGATGGACATAAAGTTAGAGGACTTAATATTAGCCCTGGTAGGTTTCATTCTTTCTTTGGCCCTGTTCTTTTTTATCTTTCTATTCTTCCTTCTTAGAATGGTAATATCCATCCTATACTATTATATTTTGGGATAATATAATCGCTGCTTTAATTTTTATAGAGGTTCATAGCTGAGAGTTTGACTTGAGTCCCAGTGGATATTTGAACTTGAATCTCTGAGGAATCCCACAACTACTGAGACTTTGGAGGAAGAATTATTACATTTGAGTTGTATTCAGGACAGTAAAACCATTATAGGTGGAATTACTCACTTTCTATGCCTTTATTTAAAGGTTAAGTTGTGCTTAAAGGAGGTGTGTTTGAGTGCCAATTGACAGATTTGGCTTGGAACAGTTGAGTTGCCAACTTTATTGGCTGGAAGTTACCTAGATTAGTATGAAGCGCATTTCCAGGTTTTTATGAGTGGGTCATGGAAACTTGACCTTGGGGTCTGTGTCTGGTGCTGGCTTCTGCCACCCTGGTGCTCTTTCTCTGCTCTGCTCCTGGTTGCCAGAAACTAAGCTTCTTTGCTTCATCGTGCCTTTCTGCCACAATTATACTGCCATGAAGCCAGTCCACCAACCACTGACAAAATCCTCATGTGAGACCCAGTGCCAAGTCAACTTTCTCTTCCTTTAAGTTGTGGGTGTTGAGTATTTTGTCCCACACAATGAAAGATGGCAATCCGACAGACTAGATTGGATCAGTTATGGAATAGAACGGGTAAGATGGCAGAGACTCTCAGGTAGATTCAGCATCCAAAGATGACAAATCTAGTCAGAAGATAGAGATTTTATGAAGGTCACAACATGTCACAGTCTAAAGTGAGATTTCAGCCCATCCCAAGGAGGGGAGAAACCAGTGTTTAAATCTGGGCTGGTGGATGGAACTAGGAGGCTGGAAAATGGAGATGTCAGAAGGCTTTGTTAGAGTCGCAAAAGGTGACAGTGGAGGACTTTTTTAGAGTTTGTTAGGTTTTATTTTTGCAGGACTAGGCCTTGAGACATTGACCTGTTACTTTGGCTGAGCTGGGGTATTGAGACGGTAACCTGTTGCTTTTTTTCCAGCTAGAACCTTGAGGCATTGCCTGGTGTCCCAGCCAGGCTGGGCCTTGAGACAGTCAGAGCATGAAGTACAAGCTGGATGTGAGGAAGACTTCCACTCCAGCGCTCACCTTTGCACATTCTCAGTGTCCTACTTCCTTTTCTACTTTGTTCAAGCTTCTCCTTTTCCCCATACTCTATTAGAGGTAAACGTGTCCATTTACTTGGCAGAATTGTCAGGTTTCATTGAACCTCTCGTGTAGACCATGATAAAGGGTACATGGGAAGTGTTTGCAAAAAAAAAAAAAAAAAACAATGCTGTAATCTCTCAACAATATAAATATGCTTCAAGCTATCTTTACAATATAACATTATCTCATTTCTCAGATAAAATTTCTTCCTTTTGTCAGATCTACAGACAGTGTTTCTTGGTGATTGACTGTGTTGTGTTGTATAACTTTTCCATTTAGGTTGTATTCTACAGTCTCCTATCTCTTAATATTTAAGCATAAGTTGAGCTCTGGGAGACCCTCCTGATAGTTGGATGGATGGATGGATGGAGATATATATATATTAGTTGTTACTGCCTAGGTACTGTGTTAGTCTTCTTTCAACTCAAGATCTTGAATATCACCTTTTACTCATGTTCAAAGCAGATAAGGATAATGACTTTTATTTATTTACTGGTGGAATTGAGGGTGAAGATGGATCTCTTTCTGATAGTTCCATGCTGGCTGAGTACTTCTTGCTTTCCTTTTAGGCTGGTAGAATAGAGAATGTTTGGTTCTTCTGAATAGATAGGAAAAGTTTTCCTTCTTTTCTTTATATTATTTACAGAGATCTAAGCTGTAATTTATAAGTAAATTGTACTTTCTTTACTTTAGTTCCTTCAAAAAGACAAACAAGTTACTATACACTACTACTTCATAGATTTGTGTAAATATTAAATTACATTATGAATTTTTAAGAATCGGGATGTTGTCTGCAATATAATGTTTATTATATAACTGCCATATATTACTATCTTCTTTCACATGGGTACTAAATTCATTCCTTAATCGTATCAAAAACATTTGGGTTCATGGCCCTCTTGAATCTGCCGTTTTGGCTCTATTTTCTACTTTACCTTAAGTTTAATTTTTTATTTTTGAGTGTATATATCTATTTTATGCTTTAAGATAAATTTACAAAGCATTCATGTTTGAATAGTTCGAGTTAATGACAAATCAGGTCAGTGGGTGCAATTTCTGTGTCATTTTTTCTACCTTGCTGACCAAAAGTCACAGGCTGTGACAATTGCTGTCTTTGTAGGTGATGTTTTTGTTATTTCTTACGGACTTATTCCATATCTAAAGCTGCAAAGTATGAAGCATTAGCTAGGATTCTTTATAAGTGTCACACACATGTGCACACACACACACACACACACACACACACACACACACACACACTTTAAGTCAAAAAAGTGTATTCAACAAGAGAGTTAGTTAGCTCATGTAACAAAATCCAAACAAAGGTTATAAATTCAGTTTAACTTGAACTCAAAAGATATAGCAAGATCCATATTTTCTTAATCTCTAAGATCTGCACGCTTCTGTTTATTAGCTTTTGCCCAACACATTCTTTTTGCATATGGTGACAAGTTGGGTAGTGTTGTTTAGTATGGGAATGTTTAATCCAGTAGCATTTCAGCAAGGTTTTTATTATATTTAAGTGAACTTGTTGGACTGGGGTACCCATTCCTCAAAAAAGTCAAAGTGAACTAAGTGAGAGTGGTTGGTAGAAAAATGGCAAAAATCAGGGGGTCTGTAACTTAAGTCTTTGGGCAGGTCAATAAAATTTGTAAATCTCCAGGCAAGCTGATGAAAATTAAAAAAAGAAGACACAAATAATATCAGAAATGAATGAAAGGACCTCTCTTCAGATAGTGCCAACATTAAACGAATAGAAAGGAAGTCTGATGAGCAAGTCTACGCCTATAAGCGTGACAACTTTAACGAAATAGACAATAGAATTACTGGTACTCATACCACTGAGCAGTTTGTCAAATAACTGGTTTTTTAACTTGGGACTTTGATAAGCAAAGTTTTTTTGTAGTCACAGGGCAATTTGTATGTCCAGTGTTAGAGAAACTCCACCTTTTGTAAATTATTATTAGTAGTTCTCTGTGTTTGTGTGGATATGTGTGTCTGTGGTATATACAGCAATACGTGTATATAACACAATTGCAATTAACTGAAAGCTTTTAATATTTTAATATTTACTTCATAAAATAAGTTCTGTGGGTATCTCCATTCTATTAACCAAATAATTTCACAATAGTTTTACAATAATCTTATGGTGATTTTCCCACAATCAGGAAATTGGTTAGGAACAGTGCTTAGTGAGAGCGGAGTCTGTTGTTCTTGAGCACCATCTTCCAGGTTTTTCCACGAGATCATAGACTAGGAAGAAACAATGTGTTCTTTAATTCTATTTTCATTTTCTTAAGTACATTTTACTGTTTATGCATTTGTTATTTAATTATGAAAAAGTGTTCACTATAAATATTTATAATTGAAAAAGTGAACAGAATGAAGAAATAAGACTACTAGCATGCAACGTTTACACTGACCTTGAGTGTTTTGTTCACATATGTGTGTGTGTGTGTGTGTGTGTGTGTGTGTGTGTTGCATCAAACTTGCAATTCCTTCCCCTTCCCCGTTTGTCCCTCCTGAACCCTTCCCATGCCTCCTAACTCTATTATCATCCCCATTTTGTTCTATAGAATGACTGTCTTCTGGATTTATCATATTAGAGAAATCATGTGATATTTAACCTTCTGTGTCTGACTTGCTTCACTGAGCTTGATGGTCTCAAGTTGTATCCATTTATCCACAAAAGTCTCACATCTGTCTTTATGGAAGGGTAGTTCTCCATTGTGTACATGTACCACATTTTTTGTATCCATTAGTCTGTTGATGGGTATTTTGGTGTCTTCCACATTTTAGCTATTGTTAGTGTTGCTGCTATAAATGTGGGTGTACATGTATCTCTGTTGTATGTTGCTTTTAATTGTTTTGGAAAGATACCCAGAAATGTCACTGGACTGAATGGAGTACTTATTTTCAGTCTTTTGAGGAATTTCCATACTGCCCTCCATACTGGTCATATCAGTTTACAATCCCACCAGCAGTGTAAGAGGGTTTCTTTTTTCCCTACAATTTTGCCGGTATCAATTGCTCTTTGAGTTCTTGATATGTACCATTCTCTCTGGAGTTAGATGATTTCTTAGTGATGTTTTCATTTATCATCCTCGAATGACTAAGGATGTTAAACATCTTTTCATTTATTTTCTGGCCATTTGAACTTCTTCATCTTAGAACTGCCTATTCATTCAGTTACCCATGTTTTATTTGGGTGAGACATCGTTTATTTCGATAAAAACTTTGGGAAATTTTATAGCCACTTATGTTTACCTTTCTTATATTTTTATACTTAATGCTTTCTAAAAATATGAAGTACCAAATATAGCTTTGCATTAATTCAACCACTACTTATTAAACATCTTCAGTGTGTCTTATGATGACTTTTGAAAAATATAGGAACACACTATTGAATAAAGAAAACAAAATTTCTCCATAAGAAAGTTTACATTCAAATGGACAAAACAAATGATAATAACAAAGAAACATATATATATATATATATATATATATATATATATAGAGAGAGAGAGAGAGAGAGAGAGAGAGAGAGAGAGAGAGAGAGAGAGAGTCCAGGAGGTTTTGAGATGCATATTAACTGCCTACTTTAGGTGCGATGATCCAATATATTTTTCTCTTGCCATCTAAAGCTTGAATTGAGATTAGAAGTATAAAGAACCAGACTTATAAGAAGCAGAAAACATTCCACTCAGGAGAAATAGTAAATGTGAAAGTCAGAAGATGATAGAGATCTCTGCATTTTGGAAGGATGGTTGAGGCTTCAGTGTGGTTAAGGACCAATAAGAAAGACAAAGCTAAGGGTCCATAGTAAATCTAGGTTCTAGATTAGGCAGAACCTTGTAGGCCATGATAAGCTCTTTAGACTTGTTTTAATCAGCCACTGAAAGTCTAAGTAGAAAAGTGATATATATACTCTATGTTCCTAAAGTCAATCAATCAGTTAATAGGTAGATTCATTTGTTAGCAGTATAGCAAAAAGATGTTTTGGAGATCAAGACCATTGGTTGAGAGATTGGTTTGCAGACTAACATGGTGTGGAAGGTTGCGTCAGGCCTCAGACATTAATACCCTAGACTAGTGTGAGGTCAAGTGTTGAAGAATAATGAGCACATTTGAGGAAATGTTTGCAAGAATTGTGAATTGTTACTAATGAACTGAATATGGGGATGAAGGGAAAAAGTAGAAATGAGTGAAGCATTTTAGCTGAGGCAACTAGTCAGCTGATATTTACCAGGTGAGGACAGTTGAAGAAGGCAAATGTTTTTCCATATTGAGGTCACCTCCGCGCTTTTGTTTTTGTAATGAGTCAGGCAAGAACTCTGTCTTAGCCCTACTCCGCATCTAAAATAGCTCAATCAACTTTGATAAAACAGTGTATTTGATCCTTAGTGTTGATATCTGTAAATGACCATGTATTTGTGTGGTGTGTACCCAGAAGCCTGCATATTGAAGTCTTAAGCCTTATTCCCCGAGTTAGAGCTTGTTTAACAAAGGTGAATTGTATTTACAATGAAATTAAGATTCGATGATTATTAAACTATTAGGATCTAATGACTGATAGTCTTATAAGATGAGAGACATTTAGACACAGACAGGAGTCACAGTGGAAGAACATCGTGGATGATGGAAGCAGAGACTGACCCTAGAATGTCCCAGTTGTCCTCAGAAACCAGGGGAGATACACAGATGGAAGCTTCTTCAAAGCTCTCAGAAGGAACCAATGTGCCAACACCTTCATTTTGAACCTCTGTCTTCCAGAACAGAAACAATAAAAGTATGGCGATGTGACTCAGTTTGTGATATTTGCTATGGTATCCTAGGAAATTGAAATGATCACCATGCACCTGCTTATACTCTACTTTTGCACCTTCTCTTTGTTTCCAAAATATTCATCCATCCAATATCTTCATTATGTATTGTAGATACAAGTATAACACGGATGTAAGTTACTGCTGATCATTTAATGCCCAATTTACTGAATATAGCTTACATTTTTTAAAGCTAAAATGCCTAACTTTGAATTTTTTCCTTTTAATTTAGCAAAGTTTGGTTTCCTTTTTAAATTGGATAATTTAAACTTCCCTTAATTTGGAGTTTTGCAAGGATTTGAGGTAGACGAATAAAATGACTCAAGAAGTTAACAAATCAACATCGCTATTCTTCTAATATATTTAAATACAAGTCTTATCTTAACATAAGAGTTAGTCAAAAGTGACAATTATGAGTAATTGTGATAATTGGAATCTGTTAAATTTCAAGAATTGTGTTCTAAAGTAAGTTGTGAAACATTGTTTAAAATAAAAGAATACTCTTCAGTTAATCCTGGTTTAATTTTTTATATTGAGAAATATTTAAAAAAACCAAAGGTATAGGTATGTAGTGTAGTGATAGAGTACTTACCTAGTACACAAAAGATCGTAGGTTTGGTAAACAGTGTCATAAAAATAAAATAAAATAAAATAAAATAAGGACAAAAGAATGATAATTTTCATTTAAAATTAATGCTTGGTAGTGTCCATTACCTTCATTCCTAAAATAATTATAACAGAATTTTACAAAAAGGACTGGAGATGTAGCTCAGCGACAGAGTGCTTATCTAGTAGAGGCTCTGGCTCAGAGTTTGATCTAAGTCACAGAAAAGAAATCTTTGTATTATACACTATTTGTTTTCTAGTCCATAGACTGAAGAATATTTTTAAAAAATATATTTTATCTGCATGTATATATGTGCATTATATACATATATATGTAATAAATTTATTATTTTTTCCCTAATGGTTTGTGCCTTTTACATGTTGTTTCTGAAATTCTTTCTTCTCTGAAGGTCATAAAGCTATTTTCTGTGTTTCTCTTAATTTCCTGTGGTTACATTCTTTTCTCTTTACTGAAGGGTTGCCACACATGTAGAATTATTTTTTTTTCCCATAGCAGGTCTTACTCCACTTTTTTTCCTGCTCTCTCTCAAAAATTTGTCTACATCTTAAAACTATGAAGACATCTAGCTTGCTTTTGTCAAAAATGAATATTTTTTACCCAATTGAAAAGAGACATGTTGAAACAATTCTAAGCCCCCTTTTTTTCCCAGCCCATTTTATAGTTGCTTCTAAACGCCTGGCTGCATATGGTGGCTCACCTTCTAGTCTCTGCTGTGTTCCCTCGTGGTGCATCTGGTGACACCATCCTCCCCGGTCATAGCTACCGAGGCTGCCTGATGGGAGAGCCAGAACACCTTCCTTCAACTAATTTGTATGATGTTTCCCTGGCTATTATAGTGAAATGAACAGTTGCTTGGTGGAGTCATACTCAGAATGCTCAATGCCATTTTCCATGTTAGCTTTCACTGCTGAGAAGCTAAGAACCTTGCGTGTCATTCACCTATATTCCATGAGGGACTCCACAGACTTTAAGAATCAAACCATTTCTCCCCCTTGAATTTGTTATTTTGACACTGAAAAAAAGATGATATTTCTACAGTAGGTATTTTTGCTTTCTCTCCAACATTTTGTATCTCTCCCCTCATTTAGTTTAGCTTTTTCTTTGCAAAGGCAATTGAAATACTTTTATAGTAGTTTTACATATCACCGAGATCAAGTGTAAAAGCAATTTATTTTTTCTGTATCACAACCTGAATTTTATTTCAAAGGCCTCATCTCCAAGAGTATCGGGGGTTATGTTTAAATTCCAGGTCTTATGTGGTGTTAAGACATTGCAGCCCATGTCACCTGAGGGTCATCTGTCAGAGACAGAGTCCTTAGAGACAGAGACCCACCATTGCCTATCCAGTCCTGAGCTGATCAACCATGCTGATCCTCTTTGCCATGACCCAAATTCCTGTCCTCAGTGCTCCTGCAAGTCTACGGGCATCTGTGGTGTATGCAAGAGCTATGCTTAATGCATGGACTTCTTTCTGTGGCTTTTACTCAACATAGAGACCCTCCATATCAGTCCCCTACTCTGCCTGGACTCATCCTGCAGACATTCTGATGTGCTTGAATGGTTATCTGCCTCCCTCCACCCCCACTTTCCTTTTCTAGAAATGTAGCACAAGGCACCTTTTCAATACCCTATGTATCCCCCCCCCTTCCTTCTTCTTCCCCTCTCACTTTCCTACCAGCTCAACTCTTTTCTCCTACACTCCAGGATTTCTCTTTCTAGCCCACATAGGAAGCAATATTAAACACCGCTTTTTCTTTTTTTTTCTCCAAATTTTGTTTTCCTTGCACACTGCTTAAAATTCTTCCAGTTTCTGCAAAGGCATTTCAACTTCATGAATCACAAAAGGCAGAGCCTGCAGGCCCTTTCTGTTTTCTGTCTGATCGTGTACCTTTTCAACAACATGATAAACTCAGAGACATCTATTTACCTTTGTGAGGCAACAGCTAAACAACAACAACAACAAAAGCCTTGAAAAAAATTTTAAAAAGGAAAACATCAGTTAACTTCTTCCAACTATTATCCTGCCATGCTTGCATAGTGTAATTTTAGTCTTAATAGCTTTGATTTCTGTCCTTTTAAATTACTATTATCATTTGGTATATTTATGCTTGCCTCTGATGACTCAATTTAAGAGGAATAATAGTAAAAGTTCTCATTTATTTTCAATCAGTCTAAGTTCTTGCTGTCTGCTGGCTGCCAGACTTATACCTATTAAAATCTACATTTATTAATGCTTACGGTTCACTTTGAGCCTTGCTAATCACACTGTCCTTCCTGTCCTAGTTTTTCTTTAAATCAGTCTTTAAAACATGTCTCCATTTCCTACCATCAATCATCAGTTAAGCCTTGATTTGCTAAAATCTCAGTCTAAAACGTTACACTAGCTGGATGATTAGACTCAGGTCCAGGTCGCTTATCATTAGCCAGAGTTTTTGCATCTGATCCCCACGGTGGTTCAAGTGAAGAATAGTTTTCCATGGGTCGTTGTGGAGAAAGAGGTCATTATGACAAAAGACTTCTGCCTAATTTATATGGTGAGGCATGCTCGCTAATTCTGGCGTCAGGGCTCTGCCTGGTTACCGGTGGATTCCTATCACTGTTGTGTGAGATGATAAATTTTAATCAGAGCTCTTAGGTCTCCAATAGTCTGGCTTTCTTTTTATAATGGATTTCTCTCATTCATGCTTTCCCTAGTCTGCATTTTTATGACTGTGATGTGCTTTGATTTACTTCATTCAAAGTATGATGCTCTGGCTTTAATTATTCCATTTAACTTTAAATAGACATCGCTACAAGTCTTCCTGATACAAAGCACATCTGGTGCCAATAAATTGCAGCAGGAGGTGCCATGTGGGAAGGAACCCAAGCACTGCACACATCTCTGCACATCCGCCACGATGCTGGTGTACACATCGTGGCACTCTGTCATCTGCCTCTTTAAGAAGACACCAAGGTGACATAGGAGATGCCCAGGTCTGTGTGGCATCATTTTGAATTTTGTTGTAGGCAAGTTAGAGTCACTGACCCAAAGCTCCAGTGCAAATCATACTGTTCTGTTGATAACAACTTTCAACATAACTTTACAAGGACTGCATAGAGAACAAGGGAACACTTTTGTTTTCTGTGTCCCATCGAGTGGTTAGTGAAGGTGACTGCTAAGAGTTAAGCATTAAAACCCCTATTCCTTACTTTTCCTTTCTGAGCAACACACAAGTCCAAAATACTGAAATTTCCGGAGAGAAATAGATTTATTCACTGCTGATTCTGGGTGGATTCCAATCACAAAGTTTAACAATTTCCTGAGGCTACCAAGCACAGAGAGTAGAACTTCCAATAATTTAAATCAAAAGAAATATTTTCTTAATTTTAATTCTAGAAATTGGGCTTTCTTTAATCACAAAGTTATGCATTATATAGAAATAGTGTCTCAAAGATGTAATTGACTTTTAAGTTCTATTCTGTATACAAAATCTGTGGTTATCATTGATAATTCAGTTTTGGTGAGGAAAGATGCTCCCAACTATAAATTATATTTAAATGATCTCAGTTGAAATTACTTAGGGATCACATAGTTGGGAAGCAGACTTTTGTTTTTTACGGTATTAAAGTATGTAACAACATATGTCTGAAGATTGCCAACCAGGAATGAAACTTGTTGGACTCATTGTCCACACTGCCTATGCTGCTTGGCTTCCTGGGGTGTCCCCTGCCGGAGAAGTGGCTGATTAGGAGCTATAGGTATCAGGCATTTCCAGTTTAACCAACTCTGTAGGGACAGAGGAGGTTGCTCTTACCGTGGTTCACATACTCACCTTGCAGAACACTCCTCATCAACCTTGTTTTGTGATGGTCTCACCCTTGGATCAATACCAGTTTCCAGGGGGAACAGCCGCTTGGTAGGCCAATAACTGATTCTACAGAGGAGAGAGCAGGTTCGATTCCTCGGAAGAGTGGGGTGAGAAAAATTCCTGGGCAAAAATGATAAATAAATAAATAAGTCCCACCACCGTTAAAGTTAGTGAACCGATTCTAGAGATGGATTTACAGAGTGGGCCAGGGGAAAGCATGCATTTCAAGTACTTTACTTGTTTTACCTGCTTAAAGTTGAGATGCCTTCATAAGACAGACTGTCACAGACTCACCAAAGGCAGGAGAAAAAAGATATGTCTGTGCGTTGGAAGAGAATGTGGTAGCAGGAAGAGCAAATGCTCCATGTGCTGCCACTATCAGCAAAGGGTTAGACAAGGTCAGCATCCCCCCACTGTGTTCTCCCAGGTCGCTGTGAGGCGATGTTAAGGAAAGAGAGAAGATTAGTTATGCAAAGAGAGAAAGCTCTCCTCACACAGCGTTTTCCTAGAACTTCTAATATTTCAGAATATTTTTGAGAATACCAGGGCATAACATGGTGAACAAAACTTCTCTGATTTGTGTAGGCAGGTTATTTTTTTATTCATTAAAACAGATGAAAGATGAGGTAATTTTAAGGTTCATTATTATAATTCTCCAAATTTTATAAGTTTAGGAGTGAAATATAAAGGGAAAATGAAAACCAGAGCTTTTTTTTTTCCCATGGTAATGCAGTGGTGTCTTTGAGGTCAGAAAACCTGGTCACAGATTCAAGCTTTTTGTCCTTCCTGTTCTTTCTTTTTGGCAATCACTACCAGATCATGTAAGGAAAATTACTGGAGTAAGGCCACCTGTGTCATTTCTGTACCCAACCATAAAATACAAATGAAGCAGTAGCCTAAAAGCATCATAATGCCAATTATGGAAAAAAATCACTTAGCTACTGATTTCAGGAGTCAAATTCCAGTATAGAGAACCTCAATCTACTGATGTATCACTTGACATAGATGCTGAAGAAAATTAAAGACAAATATCCCCATTTTCTTCTGTATTCCTGGCTCTCCAACAACAGCATCTCATGCCAAAACATTTTAGAATCTTCTACAATGATTTAGAAAATATGGCACACACAGCTAAAGACCTAGTGACCAAAGGAAAGTATTCCCCAATCATAAAAGTCTACCTTTATATATCAGCTGCTCTTGCAGAATCCATCAACTTCACTCTCATTGGCTAATGAAAATTTCTTATTGTAAATCATGACACTATTGGAAGGTTGTTTTGCCAGCCATTTCAAATTTGTTTTGTCTTTTTCTGTGAGTTTTAAACCTATTATGCTTGTAACATTTTCGTTGGTTTACCAATTACTTCATTTTCTCTTCTAAAGTCAGTTGATGAAATTGGAGAATTTGACACAAGTGACAATTGATGGGAGGTTGAGAGAATATATATTTTTGTCCTTCAAAAGTTGGTGTCAAATAAAGTGATGATTGTAATAGTGTGGGGAAGGGACAGAGGCCCCATCTTAGAATTTGCACCTTTTCACATACTAGATCCATAAACACAATGAGAAGTTTAAGCTACTCGGAAAAATAATTTAATTAGGTTTTTTTCAGAGAGAATGTTTTTCAGCGTGGCTTCGGTCTTACTGAAGTAACTTTGCTAGTCACTGAATGCGACTAAGTTTCTGAAAGTAATAAATTTTAAGGAACTGGTGCCTGTTTTCCTATCCGTTCCTCGTGTTTTGTAAGTTCACATCTGGGCAGTATAGTTACTTTAGAAACTGTATCCCATTTATAGAAATTAATATGTACTTTATAATATGCAGATACCCAACCAAATATTTGCTGCTTTTTTGAGGGGGAGGGAGATACTGGAGATCGAGCATAGGGTCTTCACCTTGAGCAACACCTCCAACCCCTTTTTCTTGTTTGTTTTTGGCTCAGTTCCTGCTCAGGTGGGGCTCAAACTCAAACTGTTCTCCTGTTTCAGTCTCCCAGGGTTCTGGGATTGCAGTCATGCACCATTTCTTGAGTTAATCATCTTACCTCTTAAATCTCAGCATCTTTAATTGTAAACTGACGTGATACCAATATTTCACTCACTCACAAAAATGTTGTCGTGATCAAATGAGAAAACACTTAAGAGAGTTTGAGACATCACAAAAACGTATTGCTGTATACTAGGGGTATAAAGATGAATGAGAGACACCTGATGAAATCTTTGCAGATAAATAATTACAATGTTTTAACACTAGTATGGAAGGATATCTAGTAATGACAACATATTGGGTCTGAGTGTTTGAAGTGATCTAATACAGTCTTAAGGGAGCAGGGAAATTCTAAAGATGGTAATGAGATAAATTGACAATTGTTTTGGTGGGGAATATGTAAATATTAAGAAAGAAGAAAGAACACAAACTATTTAAGCACAAAAATAGTTTATTGTAGGATAAAAAAATTTATTGGAGGATAAAGTTTGGAGATTTTGAGCCAAGAATAGCACAATATGCGATCATTAAAACAGCTCAGATGATCTGAAACTGAAGAAGCTTGTATGTTAGCCTGCTGGCCATGAGAAGTCAAAATAAAATTTATTGAAGAGTAGATAGAAAATGATATGAGCCATTTTATGAATGTGGGATTTTATTGTATTTTTGTTAATTATTTTAGGAATAGTATTTGGATCATGACTCTATCTAGCTTAATGTGCAGGAATTTAAGAGGAACTTTTGAAGGAGGATCTTGACCTTGTTAAAAATTCACATAGCATTCATCTCTTTGCATGGCTCAGTCCTTTCTTATTTCACTGTTGAATATTCATTATTAAAAATACAAAATATTAAGAATGAAACAGAAAAGAGTAGCAAAGGACAGCATAACTGGGACACACAGGCATATCCGGATTTTCAGTTAAATCCTATTTGGTTATGTCTTTGGTGTTTCCTACGAGAGGCTAACTCTGTCAGCATTAATGACTTTATACAACATCATAATTAGCATGGGTCACGAAGAAAACTGTGTTCTGTGAAAAATAGAAAATATTTTTCATGATATCATTTGTCTGACTCGTTGCCTTTAGACATCACAGCTTATCAAGCAAAAGCCATGCTTAGAAGTAAATCCTTTTTGTGTTCTCATTTCATTGTGTGCCCTTTGTCTTCATGAGTTTTTGTTTTTATCTAGAGGAACTTCTCTTGCTCTTGGGATTCCCCTCATTTATTGATGACATTCTTTAGATAAAAGAAACTGTCCATATTAAGTCAAGGAAAAATTCTCCATTAATCTTGTTTTTCCAGTACATGTGGAAACACTTCCGCCTTTTCCCCAATTGCTCTTTCTTCCTGGCCTTTGCAATAGTAGAATATTTCTGTGACATTTCAGTCATAATATAGTAACATAAAGGTAAGACCGGGAGATACATTTTATAAAATATAGCTCCTCATTAATTTTTTCTTTCAATAATGATGGCTTGATATTATGCACATTTCGTTATCAGCTTCCAAAACTCATTTAACTTGAATGAAAGTGAAAGAGAGATGCTTTCTTCTAACATATGTGGTTATTTAAATGCCAAGATCTTGGGGAAAACAGTTGCTAATGAGATGCATAAGGAAAAGACCTCATCAAGATAAAAACATGGGTTACATAACACAATGTTTGAGTGTTCATGAATTCACCCAGGAAGGCCGGAGGAAAAAGTGAGGAAAAAAAAATTTACAGTGCAGCGGAGAGATTGGAGAAGAGGTGGTGTGACGTGTGACATCTCTGATAAAGGACATGGGATCTTGCTCATAAATAGGAGGACGTGCCTCACATAAGAATCTGGAAGAACCAAGCAGGGCAGCACACTCTTAATCCAGCCCCCTGCGAGTTTGAGGCAGGAAGATTGCAAGTCTGAATCACGCCGGGGCAATTTATCACTTTCAGAGAATCTGATACAAAATATAAAAATTTAAAAAGGAATCAGGATATAACTCGTTGAGAGAAAAATAGAGAGGACAGAGAGAGGAGAGAGAGGAGAGAGAGAGAGAGAGAGAGAGAGAGAGAGAGAGAGAGAGAGAGATTGATTTCTGGGTTCAATTCGTTATTAGCAGAACATAGCATATATGGGTACAGATGCTGAAAATGAGACGTAAACATGGAAACTGTTGGAGTTTTGCTGTGGAGTGGTTCTATTTTATCAGGAAAACAAATTATGAGTTCACACTGGGAGGAATTATTGTACATCAGAGGGGAAAAACTTGGAAATATGAACCTGAGAGTTGAATGGAGTAAGGAAATACAGCTCAGCGGGCATTATTTTAAGCCATCTTGGGGTTTCTGTGCATTGAAATTCAGGGGCTCCATATTTTTCTCTAGTCATACCGGTTGTTTGGACATTGGGCAGAGTAGCTTGGTAACTGAGTCTAGCAGTATCAATCTTCAAATAAACTCAATTCTTTAAGAAAGTAAGAAGAAAATTGAGATATAAAAAATTCTAAAACCAAAACCAAACAACCAATAAAAAAAACCCAAGAGTAACAGTGAAATTTAGCAGAGAGATAGTGATGCGACTGATAGAATTAGAGACTCATAGATAGCAACCTAGAAGTGTGGAAAGTATTACAGCGGGTAGAGATCAGGATGCTTGAAATTGAGAGTCCAGGGATTTGCAGTGATTCATCAAGACAAGGGAAAAATATGATTGAGGATGGTCACTGGAACAGAAAGGCCGCCGCATTCTTGAGAAGCCAGGCTTCCAATCACCTCATTCAAGTGCGTTTAGAGATCACTGAAAGTTATGGTGGAGCAATGTTAGGGAGATATACAGTAGCAAGGAGCTAAAATCTCTAAGGAATGAAATGTATCTCGGAAGTCAGTTAAAACAATTCAGATTTAAGAAAAGAAAAAAAAAAAAAACAAGCTCTGTTTGCCATTTTATATGCGAAGGTTTTCATACACAGCCATCGATAAGGGAAAGGCCAATCAGATTGCAAAAGTCAACAATTCTAAAGATGCAAGCTACAAAATTGAAGAGATTAATCCGTCAGTACGAAAATCATGCTATTTCCAACTGATTAGGCCACACTTGTTCTTTTAACTCATAAAGAATATTTTAAAATAACACATAAAATAAGCCTTTGGGCGACAAGTAGGAAAATACTACAAAATATGAAAAGAATGTGAAAAGATTTTTCTCTTTATAAAAGTTACAAAGGATTATCTAGATTTGTTCACAATTTTGTAATAAAAAGTAAACTGATAGAACATTAGCAAAATTATGAAAGTGACAATGTTAAAATACAAACACTAATTGCCATTAAATGTATGGAAAGATGCTCAATCCTTATAATAATTAGAAAAATACAGGTTGAAATGGGAGACACATACTATTTGCTATCCGTCACATAGGTGAACAATTTATCTGGCAATAAACCAAAGTGAAGAAGGTGGAGGAGGTAACAAGGTATTCTGAAACCTTAGTGGGAATATAAATTGGTACATGAACTTTGAAGAACAATTTGACAATAATTGGTGATATTTGTGATACGCATGCTGTCTGCGTCAAGAGTTCTACATGTGAGTTTACCCTAGAGGAATCCTTACACGCGAAGATGCGCACAGAGATACCTACCAGGGTGCTTGGCCGTAACAAGAAGAAATAAACATAACCAGGACAACGGACAGAGCATGGGTCATTTGTATAATCAAACACTGTTCAGCAGTTTAATAAAAATAAAAATATGCTGCATAAGCCTGGGTAATCTTCTGACTCACAATATGGAAAAAGCAAATTGCAAAAAGTAATGTCAATATGGTAATATCGGTGCCCATATTGAGACATGATGGTTGTTTTCTTTACTTATACATATGGAGAAATAAAAATACGTATGGAAATGATACACACTGCCCTTTGTGCGGGGTGCCAAGGAGGAAAGTTTTCAAATGGTGCTTTAGTGGCATTTGTATCCTTTTCTTTCCCCTAATTCTTTAGGAACACAAGATCTTGGGTGTATATGGGAAAATGTGCACATATCTTTTAGAACTGAGTATAGAAGATATCTGTTATAATTTTTTTTTCTCTTTGTAATATTGTGGCATAGTTTAAACTTTGAAGACTGAAAGGAGACCAAGAAAATGTTCTTAAGAATTCTCTTAGCCGTTCCTTTCTGGAAGTGAAATTAAGGCAGAGTTATCAGAGTAGGGGATTATTTTAAAAATGAAAAAGGAACAAGTGATTTGATGACAACTTTCGAGAGAATGGCTTCATGCAGTTGGCGCTTGAGGAGAAAGATAAGCAGGAGATTGCATGAAAGCTGGAAGAAGTTAAAAAGAGATAGTGCAGAATAAAACATCTTCTAGTTGAGAAAAGAAGCTTAGAACGTAATATCACTGAGCAGTTACCATAACATTGCTAAGTAGTAGAAAGGGTAAACAGACATCCACAGAAAGTGGGCCGATTATGTGCTATAAATCAATTTTAGATGTACTCCATTTGTAAGAAAAAGTGAGTTACCTTTGCACATCACTGAAATATCTGGAGATAGGTTTATATGCAAACTGACTTAATAGCAAATAGAGTTTTTGAGTGTTTATGAAACAGCTTTAAAGGACATTTAGTTTTAATTTCTCATATTATGGATGGCATCCAAAATATTCATCTCATCATGTACAAATGCACTGAATTATTAATTGAAAATACATTTCCTCCTTAGCCCAAAGCAACGAACTAAATTTGTATCATATGTGAAAGTTGCTGGGCATCCTATTGTTACATGTACTGCCTATTTCACTGGAACGTTAAAAAACTTTCTCTGGGTATTGAAAAACACATATACATCTAAGATGAATGTGCTCGTGAAACAGTAACTATATTAAGTTTAAACCTACAGATGTCATTTAACAGAGTAGCGGGGAATAGCACAGTGGTAAGCAAGTCACTTAACAGGAACCAGGTTCTACATTCAACCCCTGCAACAAGAAGAAAAAATAGAGAAAGTATAAAGGGAAGAAAGAATGAAAGAAAGAAAGAATTTCGAAGTACAAGAAAGAAGGGCAAATTTAAAGACACGTATATTTTATTGTTCAATACTAATCTATGATAGAAAAATAAATATTAAAAAGACTTCCTTTTTGATCAAATGCATGGGCCCTGCAGTTATGACTGTGAGATGGAGAACAGGGTTTACGACGGCTGTCTGTGTATATGTAGGACAGGGGAGGGTGTGGGAGCTGCTCTGGAGGTCAGGATACCTCCATCCTCTAATTGCTGTTGCGCTGTAGAATTATGCAGGGCACTGTAATCATTCATCTCAGGAAGCAGAGGCCTTGAGGGAAAGTTAAATCTAGCTTTGCATAGGATACTAAAAGGCACACCGTGAGAACTCTTCTTCACAAATCGTAGGATCCTGTAATTTTTCAAATTGATCTTAGTCACATAAAAATCCACCCCCCCCAAACTTCCTCCGACTGGCAGTGCAAATAACAAAAAGTACACTTTGCACACTCGCAAAATACCTTCACAGCTTTCCTCGACTACTTGATAATTACTTGATAATTCTGCCGGAAAGATGACGACTTCTCTGAAATCTTCTGCTCATTTCCTACTGTAACCCTTGTCAGTTTTCTCTTGCTGTTCGGCGTCTGGCCCGCGAGCCTGCCGTTTCTACTCACTGGGAGCGTGTCCGACTCAGGGCCAATCAAACACTGATAAGCATAGAATTACCAGGGTGTTGATTAGCGCTGCAGATTCCAGAGCCCCATCTTGAAAGATGCTACTGGGAAGAAGAAATTAGTTGCTTCACACAGCACATCGGACCTTCCCTGCCCTGTCACGTATCTCAGTTCCCAGAATTGAAAATTTCCATTCATTGCCTTTGCATTTACTTGAACTGAGCATTATTACAAAGACCAAGGCCTTCCTGAATATTTCCAGTGCACATTTCTTTGGTTTTATAGCCAGACATATGTATGAATTGTGGGGTTTTATATGTTAGCTAAGTATTGGGTAAATTATCACACCCTTTGCCGTTGTAACTTCCTTATTTGTAACATGGGAACTTATCCATCATTTGTCCATTCACTGAATAAATATTTATTTAAGACATATTGTTTCAAATACTCAGAGTAGAGGACTGAACAGGATACAAAGGTACCTGTCTCTATGAACCTCACACTTTCATTAAAATTGTCATTTAATGTGTATAGTTGTGGAGATGATTAAATGAAAGCTTATGATTCATATTATTTTAGTGTCCATCTCTTTTCTACACAGTGAGACTCAACGCTTGACAATCTACCTCCTTCATTTTTCAGTGCAGCATCTGTAGTGGTTGGTATATGTCTGGTATGAGAATATCTAGTGAAGGAATGAATGAATTCTGTGTTCACTATGTGAACTACCAGTCAATTGCTTGTTTTATTAGAGTTGTGGCAAGAGATGAAATTGGAGACACAAACATATTTAAGTACAGATATACCTGGTGTGAATTGTACAAAAAAAAAAGAGAAGGTATATTTTAAATGAGAACCCAGGAGTGCTTATATTTTTCACCTTATTAATGCATTTGATTTTTTAATTTATATTATAGAATCTTGTGGGTTTCCTTGATTGGCTTTAACTCTTAGTAACTAGTTCAATTAAAAATAAATAAATAAATAAATAAATAATATTAAAGATAGACCCATAAGTTTGCCTACTTATTCACTTTCTCAGATATATATATATATATATATATATATATATATATATATATATATATATGGCTTAAACAACCAGCTAGCAATCTCATTGGTAGAAAGCCGTTGTTGCTCAAACATGAATTTGGGGCAAAAGTAAATTAGATGCATCAAGCATCATTTAAAAAAACCCCTGATGTTAGTAACTCAAAATAAGGTGTCAAAGCTACTCAGTATGAGAAATCTTCGAGTTTTGTTGAAATTTATTACAAAGAATTTAATTTTTAAAACATTTTATTTCAATTTACACATAATTACACATACTATGTACAGAATTTACGCAAGTTACACATGCTACAAGTAATTTTACTTGTTTGTGCTTTCACATTTTTCAATACAGCCACAATGTGACACCTGCTTTCCTCTTGCATTGTTTATTTATATCATGTATCTATGCCTACTTCCTCTCATATTATTAGTATTATAATATCCTTTAAAATTATATTTTATTTTTGTTTCTGAAACATCATGCTCACCCTTGCAACAAAGCATATGTTTCGTGTTTTCATTCTGGCAACTGCCTGACATATGACCCCTAGAAGGATGAAGGCAACCGGGCCTACAACCTGAGGTCGATTTAATTTGCTGGGCAAGGTTAGTGATTGAGTCAGAATGAATCCAGTGTTCTATCAGTGATAAACCAGCTTCCATTTCACCAAAGTGAAACTTAAAAAAAAGTGGAACTGGCGAGAAAGCAGTGAGAACTAGAAAACCAAAATTCATTTACTTAACTGTATTAGACACCTTGGAGTAATCTCTTTTTGACAAATGCTTTTTTTTTCTTTGAATCCATACTTTCCTGGCTATTTCTTATTTTTCTCTTCCTTTATCTGCTGCCACTCAATTACTGTGGTTTAATATATATCTCTCTTCTTACACGTATACTTTGTTCTTAGTTTTTCTCTTTTATATTTAGATAGTTGAGAATTAGATTAAGCAACCTTTACATCGCAGGTAAACCTAAATCTTGTAAATTCTCAATAATTCTAAATCTTCAAATTTCTAACTTCTTAGTGAATATCTCCATATAGATTTTCCCAGAGCATCTCAAGCTCCACATGCTTCTACAAAAATCTTCTACTGCTCATTTTAGTTTCTTAGTACACAAATCATTAATTGAATTGAATTGTGGTTATTTATGGTTGGGATAAAGAGGAATGCCATTTGTTTAAATTGAGACTTTTGTGAAGAATTAAAGAAGAAAAAAGTCTCCCAAGTGTCAAGAACAGCAAAATGAACAAAACCAGGTCTTAACATACATTCCTGGCTGATCTAGAGCAGAGAAGGATTTGTGAGAAATAAAGCGAAATATTACAGTGGAAAAATGTGTGGCAGAAGTTCCAAAGTAAAGATTTTAAAATTAGATTTTTTTTTTAAAAAATTGTATCCACTCATTATTTTGAGAAGTAGCTTTTAGGTGAACACAGGTCAAATTTTTCCAGTCAGAAAGAACTTTGGGATTCTTGTTCAAAAACACTCATGTGCAGTATGTAGAACTGACAGCAACCTACGCTCTTGATGTACTTTGGGTCTTTGACTACATGTGGGATGAGAATCAAATCTGCCAATCATTGAGCTTGCTGATGATCATCAATGTTATCTGCCCTCTCCTGAAGGACCTTCTAGCGGAGTGAGTCCCAGCACCACTTCCAAGATGTTACCAATCAATTGTGGCACTCACTGGAAGAGTAGAGCTCTTTTAGTGTTGACTGTTGTGAGCTTCGAATGAGGATAAGCTACAAAGCCAACAGCTTTCTTGGTATTCATGACCTTCCTTGACATTCCGAGCTATCAACATATCTCAGAAACTTTTTCTGCCATCAGGGACAATGGCTATGGGCAACTAAACAGTGCTTTGCTTTGATAACTATAAATTTCCACCCTCACCATTAACAGCTCCAGCTGTCAGTCACTCTGACACCAGTAGTCTTAAGCGTTATCAGCTTCTGCTACTATCCATTCTTGGTGCTGATGGGCTTTTGTGTTACTAGCTCTTGGCGTACCGGCTCATGATGCTCCTGTTGAGTAGAAATTATTGAGAAGAAAAATGAAACATGCCATCTAGTTCTTTATTGAGGAAACGCAGCTCATGCTGAGCCTAAGTCATCAACACCCTTTATCAGTCACTCTTATATCAGAAACTGATGCACACACACATGCAGACCTATCTCTGTTTTCCAAGACCCAATTTTGAAATCAGTACAACACTTGTCACACCTTTTCACTGCAATTTTTGCTTGATTCATTAAAGATTAAGGTAGAAATATTGAGAAGTTTTCAGCAAAGCCCGGGATTCCATTGGTGTGAGAAATCCTAGGCACAGGATTTCTCTTGTGGAAGTAGTAGAAAAACAGCAGCTCTTTTCCTTGAGCTATAGAAACAGTAAGAACTTGACACTACACAACATTACCAAGAATCAAACTTCCTTTTTTTGTAGCTGGAGGATACTACTGTGGGGGGCACATGATACTGTAGCCATATCCAAGCATTTCATGAAGAACTTTTGTTACTCTTAAAGTAAGAGTATGCTTAAGCTGGGCTGGAGGAATGGCTCAGTGGTTAGTGTGCTTGCCTAGCTAGCACTAAATACCTGAGTTTGATTCCCCAGCACCACATAAGCCAGAAGTGGTGGCAGAGGGCTGTAATCCCAGCACTCTGGAGGCTGAGGCAGGAGGGTTGCTGTGAGTCCGAGGCCAGCCTGTGCTACAGAGGAAGACTGTCTCAAAAAAAGTACTCTTAAATTAGTATTTTTCCTTCCTCCCTTCCTTCCTCCCCTCTCTCCCTCCCTCCCTCCCTCTCTCCCTCCCTCCCTCCCTCCCTTCCTTCCTTCCTTCCTTCCTTCCTTCCTTCCTTCCTTCCTTCCTTTTCTGTGGTACTGGGGAGCTGCTTCCCCAGCCCCTTTCGTTGCCTGAGACAGACTCTTGCTAAGTTGTTAAGTTGCCCAGGCTGAGCTCAATGTTGGATTCTGCTGCTTCGGCTTCTCAGCATGGTGGAATAACAGGCCTGTGCTGTTGAGCTCAGCTGGTAAATATTTTTCTGTTTGGAAAGAGTTTTAAAAATACAAACTTTTTTCTACTTTTCAGCTTTATTTTTCTTGTTATTTATTCATAATTTTATATCACCTACTTCCTCTCTGAAAATTTTGTTCTCTGATAAAATTAACAGGCAATGATACTTTCCTATAAAGAACTCAAAGTATTAAAATATTGCAAAAAACACTTAAAAAGTAAGCAACAAAGGGATGTTTTCTTAGTAATGCCTTCAAGCCAATGAGATCTACATTAAATTATATTTGTTATTATAGAAATTAACATTTACCTCCCTTTTTATGAAAGGAAACATAACTTCTCCTATTAAGTTCACGAAGCTTATAGCTTTTAATGCAGTGATCTAATATAGTATCCTGCTCATTATATAATTTAAAAATGCCATAAAAAGAAACTTAAATATATCACAAGCAGGAACTTCCTCAATTTTAAATCTATTTCCAGGCGTTTCTTTTTTATTTCTTCCATTATTCCTCTTTTTACTTAAAAGTAGCTTGAGTTCATTTATTAAATAAATATCCAGCAACTGTATTCTTCTAGACTATAAAGCACGAATATTTCCCCTTTAACTTCATAATTTTTCATTCTGTTTCGATTGGATCAACCGGTCCGGTCCACGCATCTGAAGTTTTTTTCAAGTACTTGACTACAGGTTCTCAGCAAAAGAGGCAGGGCCCATTCCTGCCCAGGTCTGCTCAGTGCAATAGGTCATGCGAAGAGGATTTCCTGGAGACTGCGTCTGCACTTCCTTCGTTTGGGCGCTAGTCTCTGCTCTTTCTGGCCACGGCAGAGATGGAAGACAGCTGGCCTCCAGCTTCCTTACATTGCTTACTAGTTTGAACATCAGACGCCATTTGTTGTTTTTTTATGGTAGAGGCAAGGTGATTAAAACAAGATAAACATGCCAGGAGAAGAAAGGAAGAAAATACCTCAGAATAATTTGGGTGTAAAAAAACCCTCTTTGAACTTCCTAAAGGGAGACTCAGGGGACCACGTGTAATGGGGATGAGTATATGCGGTTAATATTAGGAGGAAGCTCATGTTACATGGAAAGGAATACACGAATGCACATCTCGGGAGAATCATAAAAGAATATAGACTCATCTTAATGTAGAACTAAAAACTGTCATTTTATGTCCATTACAATCCCATAATTATTTTGTTGTGATTTGCATGCTTCGCTTAATTTTTTTAGCTAATTTATATTTAATTAAAATGTTCTCTTGATCTTACTACTCATTTTCTTTCCTTTTAATGATGTTATTCTTTATACAAAATGAATAGTTCACAATGCTGTTTATTAATAGACAGTTCAAGAATCTTTTCTAAGATAATATTTTCAGATTAATTGAAAAATGTTATAAGCATATCACCCAATGTTCCCTTTGTTAGCGTGCTACGTTGCCATGGTACATTCATCGGACTAAGAGGTTAAGACTGCTAAGTCATTATTAACTAAACTGCAGACATTGTTTCAATTTTATTAGTTCTATGACTAATATTGTCTCTCTGTTTTAGGATCCAGTGCTCCTGCTAGTGTTTCATTATCACTTCTCAGTCTACACGGGTCTGGGACAGTTTCCCAGTTTTTCCTGATTGTGGTAGTCTTGAGTGTTGGCAAGGTGTCCCACAGAATGTTTCCTAATCTAAGTGTATGTTCCTCTCATGAGTATACTTAAGTTATAGATTCTTGTGGAGGAGCATCACAGGTGATATATTCTCCTCTTCACAAAGTATTGGGGGTGCCTGATATCCATATGATGCCAATGCTGGTACTGGCTTACGTTGTTGTTTAAGGCAGTGTTTGTCAAGTTTCCCCACTATATTTATCTTTCCTGGCTCTGTTCTCTGGAAACAAGTCACTAGGTATAACTTCTCCCCTAGCAGCTTGAGGAGGGTGAAGCTGTATTTTTCAAAGTTGGTTAAAAATCTCTGTCGATTGTTGGATAAGTCTTTATTCTTTAAGAGTCAGTAAAACAGGATCCACTTTCGTAAATAAATTAGGCAGTATTATGGTTTGGATCTGAAACGTCCCTCAAAAACCTCATAAATTTGGATGCTGTGCAATACTTATGGAATCATTTGCTGTTCAGAAGTAGAGGCTGATTGGAACAGGGAAAACACTGTGGCTTGACTCAGAAGGGGTGGGTCACTGGGCCCTGACCCGGAAGGTTATTTGCTAGCTCCACCTTTCCTTACTCACTTGCCTTTCTGTCTGCCATAGCTTTCCTCTCCCTGGGCCTCTACGGTGTACTTCCACCTCTGCCAGCCACCCATGAGCGGAGTGAGACCTTTTGAAACTGTGAGCTAAAATAAATATTTTCTGTCTTAAATTGTGGATGTTGAGTTTTCTGCTCCAGCAACAAAAAATTAACTAAGACCGGTAGTTTAGTGAACGTCTTCTGTTCATATACTCATATTTTAATACTGTAAAAATTTATACAACTCTTTCTGAAAGTATTGAAATGCAGTTGTCTTATCTCTGCGAGGGTTAGAAAAACATTCCCAACTACTTATGGTTTTCCACACGGCTCCTTCTTGAAGTTAAGATTAAACAGAAGTCATTTTACCCTTCAGCAATAAAAGTTCAGATGTATGTCCACAAGAGCTAACTACAAAGTTTGGAAAAGAAAGATCCCTAAGAAAAAATTCACCTTAACATTCGAGTGTCAACAGCTCGACTTCCGCCAAACTTGAAAATATAAATAAGAAAATGTGTTTTAAATCAATTTAATTTTGATTTCTGACTCTCCCTGAGGCATGAATAATCCAAAAACAATTTGATGTAAGGTCATATATCTAATTTTCCTAGTAACAGATAAGCGTGTACCAAATACCTACTACTTAGGCAGCATTGTGCCAAAGACTTAGAGCTTTCCCCACCATCCTTCAGGGGACTTTCCTTTTCTTTTTCCCAAATAATTGTTATGAACTTATAATCATCCTATCAATAAGGTTTAACTAACCATTAGATTCCCTTTCTCTTTGCTCTGTAATAAAGTTAGCACAGTAGTTGTATATCTCTATAATCCTATGTGATACGGTGTGGAGTTTAGTGCCATTCCTTATTTCATTTATCTTATCATCATGTCATTTGCTTCTTTGTAAAATATTAAATTAGCTTATGTATCTTGTAAGTTGTTTTAAATTCTTTAAGAAGTAAGATGATGTAAAAAGTATAAATGTAAAATGTAAGTGTTGGTGATAGGAGCATGTAACTACATAGGATAAGTCTAGGTTTAAATTGTTCTCACCAGGTACTTGGAGAATAGTTCTGTATCTCCCAACTCCTTTAGGCCCATAGGCTTTGAGCTACCTGGTCCCTTTTTTCCTAGATCCTCTGGTGACTACTCATAGCAGAAGTTCCAAGCTGGCAGAGTTAATTTCAAGTGTCTGCCACTTTTTACTGTTGTTTTGATCTATTTATGCTCTAAAATCAAAGAAGTATATCTGAAAGGTAGTGTGATTGAGATGGATTCTTAGCAGAATATAATCTATGATTTGCTATAATGAACATTTTGTCTCCTCTCTGCTCTGGAGCCATGGCAGGTTATTACCATGGGTCTATCACAAGTTCATTCTCTTTAGTGGCCTACCTTTCCACTTTCCCTTGTTAATTGTCATGTACTGAGTCAGAGAAGCTGTAGACGCTACAAATGGAATGATTCCTCATATGTCTCTAGGGACACAGTTTTCTGAATTATAAATCTAACAAGGGCAGGAGCAAAAGAAGAAAGCAAGAAGAAATCATTTCTGCTAATTCAATTGTGGGTTTCCTTGGATCAAAGTCTAACTACTATAGCATACCAAGTTCAAGACTTTACTTATAGGATGCTGGAGGCCCTGTCCTCATGATTTATATTAAGGCCTATATGTGGTACACATGTGGCCTCTATGGAATATATTGAAAGAATTCTTTTTTATCACTGGAAAACCAGGAAAAAACATCCAAGGAGGTCTTATTGTGGTGATGGTAAGTTCTAGAAGGTTGGAGGAAGTAAGGGAAATGAGTAGAGAAAAGAAGAAAGATCCAAGTATTGAACACCAAATAGAAATGGATATCAAGCCATGAAAAATTTTCTGTCAAATGATGTAATTTCATTGAACATATAACAACGCAATTCGATGATCTCAATGTTTAGGGAGCTTGTTCTCAGGGCTTTACAAGAGAGGAGAGAAAAAAAATTGATGGGCATGGGGATCATTTGCAAATAATTTTGTTTTTACCAGTGGGTTACGGAAAACATTTTACTGGGTTAAAAAAAAAATGAAAAGCAGTGAGTTTTATTTTTTCAGTGTTGCTATTGAATAAGTATGAATTTTAGAATTTAAACACAGAAATTCCTAAAATGGAACTTGCTGCATTTTTTAGAACTTTATTTCATTTTAAGCCTGTGCCTCATCAATGGTAGATCTTTCTTTGAGTTTCAAATTATCTTTTTTTTAAAAAAAAAAAATAATCAGAGTACCTTTAACCTGAAGCCACTCCCCTCTTAACCAAACTTGTTCCCAATTACGGTGGTTAACTTGTATGACATTAATAGACACCAAAGTATTGGCAGCAGAAATGGGAGGGAGACAATTAATGTCCGCAAGTCATTTGTATGAACCAAGATCAGCGGAGAAATTCTCATTTTTCCTCAAATAGTCAGTCCAAGCTGAGCACCACTGTTTTTCCAGTATTGGGTAATTAAGATGACTGTGTGCTTTTTATCTGACAGCAAAGGCTGTCCAATATTGGCTTCTCTCAGTTATTTTTACATCACTTTGGATGCAAATGTTTGCTGTAAAACAGTGGTACCCAACAACCGTCCCACAGATATTCCTGGCCTTGAAAGGACCAGGTAAGCAGGAGGGAGCAGGATGCATAGCTCCTTCCTGCTCTCCTGCTGCTGCTACTCAGCATTCCAAGGTTATCCCCAGCAACTTTCTACATAAGGAGTATTGAGTATTGCCACCTTCCTTGAAAGAATGGTCTTCAACTAAACTGGCCCCTGGTGTTAAAAGTGTTGAGGACCACTGCTGTAAATGTTCACAGGAACTCTTGGAGGGTTTCTCCTCTCATCTTTGCCCAGAAAGTGATTCCCAGGGCTACCAGCTTTCACAGCCCACAAATAAATCTGGTGGCTCTTACTGTAACCTCCTTACCTCTGGTCTTAGCCTGAACGTATGCAGAAAGGTGGAAGGACATTTGCATTAAAATCAACATCTAAGGAGAGTCTACCTACCTGGTTGTGTCACGGGTTGGGTCGGGAGAACATCACCAAAATGACCTCTATTTTTTAAGGTATAAACCTTTGCCTCACAACTTTTGGAGACAGTATCTGTTATTTTTCCAAATAAGGGAGTTGATATTCATTCAAAACCAAATATTTATGTTTCTCCATTTCATCTGTCTGTTTTCAATTTCATCTTCATTACCAGTGTAGTAAAAATTAAATGATACTCTGTCCAGATTGAAGCACATGCTATGTAAAGAATGAAGCATGTGTGTCTCACACAATTCCATTTAGTCTGCGTTTGAGTATACGACTCCTCCTCTTCCTCTCCGCTTCTTCCTACTCTCTCCCCTTTTTCTCTTCTTCGTTTTTCTTCTTTCTCTTATTTTTTAACCTTCTTTTATAGTTGGTTCATTGCTTTTTATTACTTTATTTCCTGTGGTTAAAAGAAGAAAAAAATTTAAAAATTTCTTTAGTCATTTTTCCCCCTCCGTTCATCACCTGGTGTTGGTGGATATAAATCAGAATAGATATAAATCAGGTGATCGGGTGATTTGCTGTCATTTTGTGTGTTATTAAATTAAAAACTTTCTTTGCACACACACACACACACACACACACACACACACATTCAGAATAAGCAGAAATACAGAATAAATAGTACTTGAATTCTTGCTCTCAGGTGTTCCTGAGGCTCAGTTGAGGACTGCATCTTAGCTTCTTGAGAAGCGCTAATATTCTTGCTTAAGAAGTCCCCTTTGGCTTAAGTTTATGTTACTTGCGACCAAACTAGTCCTATCCAATATTCTCTAATTCCTTTTATGCCAAGATTAATTCAGATGGACTCTATTACCATACTGCAGAGGGAACAAATGACTTGAGATTTTTCACTAGCCATGTGAAATCATTTCTTTTTCCATGTGGTTTCACTTAGGAATTGAGACACAAGAAGAAAACCACGAGTTTACAACTTCAAAATTCTGGAAAGAAAGTTCTTGAAGCCTGCTAAGTAACCAGGGAGATATTAAGCTGATACAAACATATGCTTATTAAATTTAATTTTGTGACCAGTTAATATTTTAAAACATAATCAGCATTTTTGTCAACTTAGCTCTGAAAAGTCTGCTCAGTGTTGGTAAAAAAAAAAATCTGGTTCTCTTTTCTATGGATTTTTTGACAATGGGCTGTTTTGACTCTAAAAAGGGAAGTAACAAGTCCTTTTCTCCATATATAATTTACTTTGTTTAACTAGTGCCTATTTTTTCCAGAAATGCAAATTTCAGCTTGCTAAAGTAAAGAAACAAGAAAAGGAGAATCGTATACTTCTATGAATTATTGGCTGATGAATCTTAAACCAGGCAGTCAGTAGTAGTTCAAATCTCAGCAAAGCTGTGCCAGTTGAGCTAATTATTAAATCTCTCACTGAGTTGTCTTACAAGATCTGCATCATAGGACAATTTGAAAGACTGAATGAGTTAATGCGTGTAAATCATGGAAAACAGTGCATTTCCGTTACTGAGCAGAAAGAGCTCCACTAATGTTAACTGTATTTGCCCAGTCAGAAATGCTAGATAGTAAAATTTCCATATATGTTGGTGAGATTCACTGGGAAATACATTGGGAATACAGTTAGCCTTTAAAAACAAACAAATACTCCGTAATCTTCACTTCACTTTTATTTCTGTCAAGATATTTCAAAAAAAAAGTTAAAATGAAAGAATGGAAAACACCACCCTTGCAACTTTGGCAGTCTGCTCATGTGAAGTAGACATATTGCTTCCTCTTCTCTTTCCTATTTGTTTATTTAGTTAGTTAATTTGGTTGATCAGTTGCAGAGTCCTTATTTCTTGTAGAAAACGTTCTACAGTTTTCAGTTGGGAGCAAAACTAAGCTCATTTCTCTCAATCTACAAGATGGGCGTGTAAAGTAAAGCCTAGCTTGCGCCTGTGATTCAGAGGCAGAAGGCGCGCCCCCTACAGGTGGGTGCCAATATTGGATTGTATGGTTTTTACCCAGGAAAATGAGGAGAACCATGGGGTAAACAGAGATCTGCTGATCCAGGTCTCTGAAACCTTGGATCCTAGCTACTGTGGGGAAAAAAAGAAAGCATTGTTGGACCTTTAGTGGCATAGTCTTCAAGGGTTTTCACATATTTTTATTTTTTTACTTCCCCATTCAGTTAAATGTAAGGCTTAAAAATCAGGTTAACTAGAGAAAACTGAAAACAAAATTAAGAAACAGATTTTAATAAAAAAATGTTTAACCAATGGATGTCAATTCGAAGTTTACTGAAGTCAAGATAGAGCCATCTTAAAGTAAGTTTTAGGGTTTTGATTTCCAAATTCTTGCAGCTGGTCTGCAGACTTCAATGATCTGTCCTATGCTAAGATTAGAAAATATCACCAAAGACAGATTTTTAGATCAAGTGGAAAGGCATTCTGGGATTTCATTTAAGTTTCACTGGAGGTTAGTTGTGAGTCTAAAAAATATTTTTGAGGATGAGACAGGAATGTGTAAATAAGTAATTTTGAACTGAGTAAAAGGAATGAGAAATGAACCACTGAGGGCATCTCGCTTCCCACTCGCCCTACATGCACCTGTCAGTCTACCCCTTACCTGAAGTAACCCTCATCCTCACTGCCCGTGTGGGCTAGAAGGCGAACAGGCACAGGCGGTGGCTACAAGGCCTTTATAGTGTTATGGAAGATCCTACTTGTCTATGGGAGTGCTAGGAAATCGTCCTCAGCTAAAGGTATTAATATCCATCCCTGCGCCGTTAATTATTTTTCGTTCCTCAGTTCATCTTCTAAAAAATCTCTGGATTTAATGCAACAGTTGTTCTTAACATATCGAGACAAAACACATTAAGCACCTCACCAAAAAACACAGTGAGATGAACCTAAGGGCTGCCTGTTTCTCTTCATTCCACTTCTCACATAATCATTGTTTTCGTTTGTGACTTCTGAATTTTGTTCTTTTTCAAATTTCCTTGCGTTCTTTGATATCCAGAGGGTGCAAGAAATCACTCTTGCCTGGGAGGAGGGAGATGAGGTGGCACTTACCAATTCTGGGTGGTCCACAATGGCAAGAACCGTATACGAGGCCTTATTGTCCAAAATCATGCATGTTTTTAAACTTGTGTTTGCTTTTTCTTCTTCCACCGAATTTCTCTAATTATTTCTCGTTTCGCTATTTATGTTTCTTAAATAAAAGAGGGATTAATTGTAAATATTCTTATGATATAGTCTCTATTTTATTTTATTTTGCATAAAATTTTTCTATATAAATACAGTATCTTCAGGCAGGAGCCTATAAATTTTTTCTATTTATTTTTTCACAACTCCTTAAACTGTCCTGGGTTAATTATATATGTGTGGAAGGACTTACAGATTGTCTTACAGATCGTCTTACAGATTGGCGTTTCCGTTTTCTCTCTTGTTGCTACTGAGCTTTGTACCACAGCATAGAGGTACTATTTACAGAATCAGACCAGACGTATGCTCCTGAGTAGTCACATAGTTTATAAGGCTAATTAATATTATAAAGAAAACAAGTCTTTGACCACATCACCCTGTGGCACAAACGTTCAGTTTGGATGAGGGACTAGTTGTTTAATTACTCGGTTAAAGCCTGGTTCTAAGTCTTGTGAGGAGGAAAAAGATCAGAAGATGAAAAAGTGGAGAGAAAGGAGGATGCTTCTTCTCTAGGAATTATTTCAAAAGTAAAAGTAAATTAAATTCTTTAGAAAAACAACGAGCAAAACCAAAGAGAAAGATAAAAGTAGGGTTCCCGACGTGTGTACAAATATGCATATATTACTTTCCTGCGTCTGTGTGCAAACACATAAGAGAAACGCAGGGAAATCTGGTTCTTTTTATGAGTGACTCTTCTGTGTGTAGTGGGATTTTCTGGCTACATCTGAGCTAAATATTATGGCAAATAGCAGAACACAGTAGTTATTGCAAATGATTGTCTGTGAACTGGGTGGGCAGGAATTTTTCATTTCATAAATCATTTCAGCTTGCTGTTCTAATTTCATAGCACTCCGAGACTAAAAAAAGCTCAAGGAAGAAAAACAGGCTTTGTGTCTTCCTGATTTACCCCTCTAAGTATGGGTAGATCTCTAGTGCTAATGATTTTTTCGAAGATGTTTCAAACTATCTTTATTGTTTTGCTTTCAAAGCCAATCATTATGTCTTCCTACTCGTTTTCTGCCTTGCCAGGGAAACTCAGTACCAAACGATAGAACACACAATGTTCCCTCCTTTTCTTTCTGCTCATTCTTAGTACAATCTTTATCCATGCAATAATGCCGTATCGTTTTCTTTCTGACTGCTTCATGTCCAGAGTTCAAATTTCCAGCCCAGGGCCTGAAGTGGCTTTTCCCTTATCGAAGATAGCCCGCTAAAAGCATTCTATTACAGCTTTGTAAGCAAGTACCTCCAGGCCTTAAGTTGTTGTAATGGTAATTTAGTAATTTAAATAAACACTCTTTGCCGGTCTGTTTCCTCCCTTCTACCAGACAGGGGAGGTAGTTTCCTTCATATTTCAAGTCTTTTCCCACTTTCATTCAATGATCTTTCAGCCTTAACCAACAGGTTTCTGTAGATAAGTTGTCTCTAACATGCTTCCATGGAAAACATAATTTATACTTGAAATAAAAAAAAAAAAAGAAAAAACTTAGAATTCCAGTATTTTTACCAAATAGCTCATATCAGTGAATATAGTTTTGTTATTTCTTCTGTGGTCCTGGGGACTGAGTCCAAGGCCTTCACACTGAGCTACAGCCCCTTCCATTTTTAATTTTGATTTTGAGATAGGATCTTGCTAAGATGCTAATTTTACCGGACTGGGCTCAAACTTGCAATCCTCCTGCCTCAGCCTCCCAAACTTTAGCAATTTGCCTGCAGGTTAAGTAGAATTTAGTTGGATTCTTAAGAGCATGTGGTTATCACGATCAATCAAAATTAAAACTATGGTGTCCTGGCTACAGCCATGAATTTCCTGTTCCTCATTCTTGGTCCTGCTCCACACAACAGTGTAAAAAACTTGCCTTTAGTTTTCTCTGAATGCTAGTCCTATCTTTCCACTTAGTATTCTGTAAGTCTATTGTATTTGTTTCGGATTTCTACTTAGAATCAATTAACAGAAACCAGTACTCAAGTGTCAAATAAAAAGATGACACCCTTTATACTTCCTTTTTTTAATTTGCCATGATATTAAATAAACTTAACACAATCACATCTATGCTCTGTTAACACAGAAAGACTCCCGTGCTAAGGGAGCTTTTGTTGGTTTTAGCCAATGAATTTCTGATTGGCTTTTCAGGAACTTTTGCATGTAGTTTGTTTTTAATTTCTTCTAAAATTATGTAAACCACACTACAAATTTAACCAGTGATTTGATCCTAAGAATAGAAACAAATTTATTGTCACATAAAGGCTGAATTCAGTGTGACTAGTCTGCTTGTTGAGCTTTTATAAAAATGTAAAAATCAAAATGGTATTAGAGATATTCAGTAGTTCATGGCTAAAGATATTGAGCTATTTTTTTTCTAAGCAGTGAGTAAAATTTCTGAAATACTTCAGTTCAAACATGGTCTTACACAAAAATAAAAATTGTTAAATTTTTTTGGCTTACGAGAAATCGAAAAAAGTATGTGTAGGTGTGTATAGTACTCTATTTGTTCACACTGAAATGAATCGTCAAAATATTCATTTGATAAATATTAAAATAAAACTACATCAACACAGGCTAGTCTCAATCAGAACTCTTTTCTGGAATTTTTGAAAATACCTCTCAATCTCGTTCACACATTGTGATAAGCCTGTGGCATAGAATAGTGGGTCTCAGCCAGCATGAGAAAGATTAGGAGATGCTATGTTGAGGTCACTGCATCCAATATCCACCACTGGATTTCCTGATGTATGGTTATATGTACCAGCACATACTCCTTTTACTTAATTCAATTTGGTTTGGATTCCTGTCACTTCCAAAAATAACATTATAATAAAAACTAAATAAAGCCTGTTAATGCAGGCTTTGTAATAATAATTATATATATATATATAACATATATATTATATATAATTATATATAATATATATATATATTATATATAAATATATATATTTATATAATACATTTGTTCTTATATATGCTTTTTGATCCCTGTTGAATCAAAATCTTGGCTATTCCTAGAATATGGCATTGACAGAAAAATCAGTAAAGAAAACTAGAAGCTATAAGACGAACATAACGTGTTTTTAAATTTAATTTATTGCATAATAAATTTTTAAGGAGCATCTCTTAATATTTTCCTTTTTCTTAGTTCCTTTTTTCTTCCTCTTTTATAGTTAGATATGCCTCCAACCCGAGCGTGATTCCGTGGTTCCTTCCTCCAGCTGTGAGGATCTGTACGCATGCTTGCTCACATAAGCGTGTCGTGTCCATCCAGTGGTCAGGGAGGACAAACTATAAGAGAAAACTAAACTACCACTATACCCATTTAAAAGCCAAGGAAAATACCCTGCGATCGAATCAGCTGTGCTCCCCCACTCTTTCCAACATCCTCTGTCCTTGAACTTCAGAGAAGGGGAGGCTGCGAGATGTTTTCTGGGCTTCCTTTATGCCATGTGACTTTGATATTCTTCAGTCCCTTGCTAAACTTAGTGGAGTAACCATGTCAGAAAATCCTATTTTGAAGTGCCCACCTTACTGTTTTCAGACTTACATTATTTGAGATAATTAGGGATATAAAACCTGCTTAGAGTGATTTAGTAGAAGCAGACCTAAAATAGTTATAAATGTAAATAATAGTAGCCAACTTTTCATGAACATTTATGTACAAAGCAGCCTGCAAAGAGCTTTAGGTAACTTTTATTTGCTTGAACTCACTGAGATAAAGTGTGATGTATTCTCCTATATTTTACATAAGATAAATCAGACACAGATTGAAAGCTGTGGTCACAGCAGTAGGAATTTGTTACCTAATATTTATTTAGCATTTTCTGTCTGTATAGCAGCAGCAATTCAATTTAAGTATTATCTAATCTAAAAATACTATGAATTAAACATAACCATTTCACTTGTTTCTGAATGCTTGTATTTTAAATTGTATTCATTCATTCATTTATTGCTATTTAGGAAAAAATAAGAGAAAGACAACATAAAATCCACTTATCATTTATATGTCACTCAAAATTCAAAAATACTGAAATATTTTTGTTCCAGAAAGAAAATTCAGGTTTAGTGGGAAAAAAGGAGGTGTAATTTCATTATGCTACACTATTTGTAAAGCTGGATTATAAACCTTTGTCATCCTGGTACAGAATGTGCGTGCATCTGCATTAGTCTGGAGTGATGAGAGAAAATACATTTTCTATCTTTCCATTGCCAACCATCAGCTAAAATGATTTAAAAGAAAAAAATTCAGATTTCCTGTTTCCGCTATTCAAAGTACTTGTAACCCAGCGAACCAAGTGGATACCTAAAATAGAAAAATAAAAGGTAGATTAAGGAAGTTTCTGCAGCTTATCACTGGAATCTTTAAATGTAAATTCTCCTAGTTGTAAGATTATTGTCTAAATAGTCAGTAAACTTTCCACTTCCCCTTTCCTTGCAAAGTCAACAATTGCGTCAAAAAGTCAACAAATCTGTTTTGGCTTTTTGCCTAATTAGACAATTTCTAAGACATGATATCCTTAGTTCACCGAGTTATTTTCTTCACAAATGTTTAATGCCACAAACAGAGGCAGCCTGAGACGTTTAATAAGTGTCTGGCCGTGTTTCAGGCCTGCCTCACCACTTCGCTGGAGGACCCGGTTCGCTAGCTCACATTTTCTCAGGCAGTTATTTCCTGTGTGTTTCCTGAGGTTTCCACAACTAGCCATTTTTTTTTTTCAAACAGACTGGTTGTTAAAATAATAGAGCTTTTAAGGAATCTGAATTTTAGTGATTAGGTTTGCAGCCAATGGGTGCATTTCCTGCTATCAGTGAAAACGGCAGAAAGTAGAATTCCTTCCTAATTATTGCAAAAGCAAACATCCTTACAATTTTTTCTTTCGCAAGACTGATAAGAAAAAGATTCAGGAGACCGTAATGCGCAGGGACATTGTGCCTTAAGACAAACAAAAAAACAGGAAATAAACCTAGAAAACCAATCTTGTGATTTTCTCAGGCAAAAGGAGAGACAGTCAGGAGAAACGTGGTCCCGCAGGAGTGATGCAATCAAAGGCTTACCGTGTCATAACGAAGCAGTCTGCATATGGTCAGCCTTTTGAACATTTTCTTACAAAAGATATCTGGGACTAGTAGTATTTTTCCCCGTATTTTTGAACAGAAAAGCGTAGGTCTTCAGAAGCCTGGTTTATAATGAAGAACAGTTTTGAGCACACAGAAGATAAAACAGCCCTCATTTCAAATCAACATAGCATAAATTTTGAGACTGAAAGGACAATAAAATTTTACCAAAATGAGCACAACAATATTTATGTTTTTATGCATATGGGAATGCTTAGGAGGGAATTTACCCTTCTCCAAGGGTTTTGCCCTTCCTTACCTATTAAAAATGTCATTTTTCTTAATAAAACTTATACCCAGTTCTGTCATGTTTGCCATTCTTACACTGATGTCATCCTTCATCAGATACACTGTGCCCCTTTAGAGTCTGTTGATGATAATTCCTGCTTCTGGGCCAGGCTCAGCACATTAAGAGGAGCCTGTCCCAGACCGTGGACCAGGTACTATGCATTTTTGCTAAAACAAGGCTCGGGCATGAAAAAAGATTTCTAAAGTAAAGTGATTATTAAAGAGGAGGGATAAGAAAGAAGGTATGAAACATTAAAAAAAAAAGCTTGCTTTTTGAGCCCTTTGGATGTAATCTTAGAAATAAGGAATACCACCTGGTGGAGTGGAGACTTTGCTTTCTGACCACATGACTGCTAGTCTCAGTCTTTAAAGCGATCATTCCCAATTCTTTCTAAGAAACTGCATTTCTGTCTTCCTCTTTTAGTACTGGTGATTAGTATGAGATTATCTCAGGCTAGAATTTGGGGTTGGAGCACATGGTCTTGGTGTATACTATTATGCTTTTTGTTGTTTTGCTTTGCTTTATTTATTTTTTATTTTATTTTATTTTATTGAGACAGGGTCTCCATAGTCAAGGCTGGCCCTGGACTCAGTATATAACCTGGCTGGCCTCAAACTCCCAACAATTCTCCTGCCTGGAGGGATTAGACTACAGTTATGCTAGGATTTACAGGCCTGTGCCACCATGCCCTGATACATTTATGTGCTTCTGAGGATTTGACCCTGGGGCCTTGCCCATGCACTTTCATCACTGAGCTCATGCCCCTAGCCCATTTTTTGATTTTTCTTTTGTACCGAGGATCGAGCCCTGGGCCTTGTTTCTGAGTTACTTCTTCAGCCCATTTTCTAGTTTTAGATTTTGACACAGAGTCTCACCAAATCGCTAAATTGCCCAAGCTGGGCTTGAACACTTTACCATTCTGTTTTTATGTGTTTGTGTATTTTCAGTGGTTGGCATAGTACCTGACTTGCCTAAGAAATTCCAAATAGATTTATTAATTTTAGGAAGAAAGGAAAATATTTGTTATGTTTTGGTAATATTCTAGGGAAATAAAAGGGAAACAACACACACGAAGAAACTAGTAACATTCGCTTATCAAGAATAAGTGTAGAAAGTGGATCGCGTAATATTTTTGTTTGTGCCAGGCTTGGTCTTGCTTATCTTTTACTTGCTGAGTAATTAGAAACTATATTATTCTTTAATGAAGAAACCTGTGTTTCTTTCTCTCTTCGTATTACTGAGTCCAAGCTTTGCTACATTTGTTTTCTACTACTAGGCCACCTCTATTTTGAAACACGTCCCACTTTCCCTAAATCAAGCGGCATCTGTTCCTACCTTCCACGAGCAGCTGACACTACCTCAGCTATGGGGCATATGCTAGAAAACATATACTAGAAAATCACCTCTTGAGAGAATCAATCAATAAAAAAAAACAAGCACAAGAAATTTTGAAATATGATTAGTGTGATGAAGTCAATAAATTTTTTCTACTGTAAATCTTTAAATTGGCTTCAGGAATGTAAGCTCATTGAATGAGGCAACTCTTTCTCTGTATAGTATCTGATAGTGAATATAATATGTAGGCCAAAAATATGCAGATATGTTTATTAAGTATCTTCTACTACTACGCGCATTGATTTTAGAACTTAGAAATGCGGGAGTTCCCATCTACATATTTTAAACCTTCAATACCAAATAAAACAGAGAGTAAGTCAACAAATAAAGAAATATATACTTTTAAGTTTCTTAATATTTATTTGTGGAATTGACTATAGCAAATAAAAAATTTACTTGGACACAAAGAAAATTTTGCTTTGATATTTCGTTTGTCTTAAATAACCATCCTTGCAATACCATAGCCTTTGGGTTTATTAATTTGTGACATTTAAGAAATAAGCCCAAAATGTGAATGTTACAAATGTACAAGTTTTAAAGGAAATTGAATAAAGATGCAAAAGATAAAATATTTTCTCTAATTCCTTTGGAAGTAGTACTTGCTTGAGGGTTACAATCACAAAGTAGCAGGAAATAAGTGATTGATTCCACTGAAGCTTGAAGTTCTCATGGAACAGAGCATGAGCTAAAAGTATAAACAGATAAAAGTACACGTATGGGCTATCTTATGGTTCATATTTATACAATAATTGCCAACACAAGATATTTTACTTCATAATTTATTTTCCATATTTACTTAATGATAGATTTTGGTAATACCTCCTGCCCTCAGGAACTGACCAATGCAGTTAGCTCATCAGAGGTCTCGAGTTTTCTCCTTAAGTTTTCAAAATGCTCTTTCTTTTTCATTACAATTTCTTAATATTAACTCATAAAAAATATCTGGTTTTGGTGACGATTTTCAGGACAGGGGCTCATTTACACTTTAGGACAGTTGTTCTTTGCAGATATATTCTGCTGAGGTCCCAGAAAAATCTATCCTGATTAGATTATCCATGCTATTTGTACAAGACCCCGGAAAAGACAATAGAATGATGGAAAGAGGTTCCAGCTACAACACTGAGAACAAAAATTACATTTCAATAGGTATTGATGTCCATCAACTAATTTGTAGTGCTGGAATTTTAAGGAGTTTCCTTCATCCAGATTCCTACACAGGGTTTCTACAGTCTTTCTCTTGCTAGGTATTTATTTTTTTTTTTTTGTGTGTTTTCATTCACGTCTATGAATTATTTCATGTCTGATTTTGACAACAAACATTTCAAGTCTTAGAACCAAAGAGTTTTAGTAAATCTTTCTGACTTTTTGAGCAGTCAAAAATTGTTAATCTGAAGTCCAATGGAAATCTCAAACTTTTAATAAGCTAGCTCATCTCTCCCAAGACTATCAGAATCCACAGACTTTGGAGCACCATGTAGTTGTTTTAAGTTTGCATATATAATAGAAAATCAGAATAGTCTTTCTCAATGCAAGGATGCCAGGGAAAAGACTGGCACTGTTTCCAAGACAGTTCATAGATGCCTTCCAAGGAATGAACTCTAAGTTCAAGTATTTTTGTATGGCTGTGGCAACAAAAACATCAAGAAAATGAGTCGTAAATTGGCTTATAGTTCATTTGAGGGAGGAATTGTGGAAATAACCTAAGAGTCGGTTTAGGTGGAGAAAAGAAAAAAAAGTATTATTTTGTATAGAATGTAACTTGCAATTACTTTCATAACACAAAGTAAGGTGGCCAGGTGAGAATGTTGGGCCTAACGCATATACCAACAGGTATGGGTTTGGGTTGACATTCTCTAAGGGTGGTGGCTAATGAAAAAAAGAGAGAGAATTTTTTTCCAGTAAACTCAAACTCAGATTTGGAAAGCAATTTTAAGAATAGTAGAAGAATACAGTAGAAGAATACAGGATAGCAGGGAATGCAGTTCAGTGCTATGGTGCTTGCTTAGCGTAGACTAGGGACCTAGGTTCAATCCCTAGTACTAGGGTTATAAAGAGAGAGGCAGAGAAAGAGAGAAAATCAGAGGTACTCAACAAGACTTACTTTGTTGGTGTTTTTCCAGACTATTTTGAAAGCCATTGTTAGACATTCTTCTTTCTTTTTATTTTTGACACTCAGTCTTTTCCGTCACCAAGCCAGTAAGAATCAGATGAACTCAAAGCTGTCCTTGGACAGGAATCTACATGAATTCTGAAGGGATTGTGATATCGATAATTGAATAAAGGGCAGAGGGGAGCAGAGGCAGAACAGCTGGTGGGGGGCCACTTGCACCGTAGCTGTGCCTTCACCTCCATGCCTTTGCCTGAGCTGCAGCTGAAAGCCACTTCAATACAGGTAGAGGAAGGCAAGATGGGGAGAGCTGGAGAAGCGGAATCTGCTCCCCGCGGTCCAGGTTCCTCTCTATACATGCTTGTGTCTCACGTTACTAGGTATGCCCTGGGAGAGCCCAGCTCCCTGATTTTTGCCTCTCTTGAGGACATAAAAAATGAAGCATTGGATGGGCTGCCTTATCCTTCACCATCAGATAGAAACAGGGCAAGAATAGAAACATCTCGTTTTATTCAGGTCCACATTCATTTCATAGTATGTTCGACTATGATTTTCTAGGAAGTGATTTATGAATTATACTTGTAATTATGTTTTATATTTTTGCCACACACTCTTGCAAAGTGTATATGGGACTTTTAAAAACACAGATATTTAGCAGCGAGGAAAATATCTTTGTGTAACTTTAAAGGTATCTATAAATATTAATTTGATTTTTATATTATTTACTCCCTCTACTGGTTACTCTTTGAAGTAAGTATAAGAAAACAGAATGGAATGTTTGACCTGTCAACATAGATCAGACTCTCAAAATGGAATATCCATTTCACGAACGGTTTATTTTACGAGTGGACAGGCTCTTACCTCACCTCTTTGTGCTCATTATTATGGAAATTCAGAATAAATTTTTGTGAGAAGAAGCACATTTATCTTCGCCATACAATATACTTCTTGTAAAATAGTTAACCAAATATTAACTTAATTTTACAGTTAAGTGGCTGGGGGCATAGCTCACTTGCTAGAATGCTTGTCTGAAAAGTCCAAGGCCCTGTATTCCATTCCCTAGCATCTTATAAACCAAGAAGGTTGGGGCACAGCTGTAGTTCCAACATACATAAGGTTGAGCCAGGAGGATTGTCACGTGCTGAAGGCCATTCCAGGCTACATAGTGAGTTTAGGTTCAGCCTGGACTACAGAGCAAAAAGGTAAGTTGTCTTCTTTTTTTATGTGTGTGTGTGTGTATGTACCAAGTTTACTTTCTAATTATGTTCTAATTATAATTATACTTTATATGCTAAAGACACTGAACAAAGATTTCAGTAGAAAATAATAGCTTCGTAACAGTGTTCTGAGATGATTGATGATCTCTTGAAAGGATATACCAATGAGAAAATGGTAAGACAAGGGGCGTGAACATCACCTGATAATATGACTGAAATTCTATGGTTATGACTTTTTCAAATTAATAGCATAATTTCCCTCCATTATTGTGAGGGAAAATGACTTCACCCATATGTGAGGGGGACAGAAGGCGGGACATAAAGTCAGAAATGATTGTGTCTCCTCAACTGAACGGACGTCTTAGGCAGTGCTACAGCACCCTGGAACATTTGTTGTTTATCTCTGCAGTGTCTGTGTGTGTCTTGGGCAGAGAAGAATAGAGAACAACTGAGGAAACATGTTGCATTTTTGTTTGATTCTCTAATGATTGTGAGATGTCAAGAGATCACCTTCTGGGCAACTCTCTGCCCACGATCTTTCCGTGAAAATCTTTCTCTCCGGCTTGCTGTGCTTGGGTGACAGAAATATTGTGATCTGTGCTGACCTCTGTTTAGCAATGCCATGGAAGCAGATGACAAATGGACCCGCGAATCAAGCCGATACAGCTCCACAGATACAACTTTATTATTTTCCCCTTGTCATAGAATAGTTCAGTCTACAATCTGGTATTAGTGTTGTAAGTAGCCAGTGAACTCTTTCCCTTTCTAGCTCTGTAAGCACTTTTGATACAAATTATACAGAGTTATTTAATTAATACAGGTTGACTTTGCTGGAAGATGTGACAGACCATAACATATTTCTTGTTCATAACAACTAGAAACCTAGGCAAAATGTTAACATTTTATTTTCACAGCTCAATGATTAGAGCACTTGCCTAGGAAGAGCAAGGCCCTGGGTTTCATCTCCGGGCATCACATAATCACTGGGTGGGGCGGTACATGCCTGTCACCCCAGCTAGGCTAGCTTGGGCTCCGTGGTTTAGGATGAGCCTGGACTACGGACTCAGACTGTGTCTCAAAATTTAAAAAGAGGGAGAGAAAGAATGAACAAGAGAGATAAAGAAAGAGAGAAGGAAAGAAAACCCGAGAGAAATACAAGATAAATGGAACCAGAAACCAGAGAATTTCTGGCTTGTGTTTAAATCTACTTTTGCTTCTGAACTATTAAGTTGTGTGGCCAATAAGTTTCTGAGTTTGTTATAACCACTTTGGGTTGGGTTTACTGACTCTTGAAACAACCAAAAAATTTTAAATGAAGTTATATATATATATATATATATATATATATATATATATATATATTATCCTAAAATATAACTTAAATTTGTAATAGTCAATGTGCTATGGGAAGTGTTTATTTACAGAAAACACTGAAAATATGTAAAGATAGTTCTACTTGACAATCAACTTTTAAAGCACTTACATTTTCCAAGACACCACAGTTATTTCATCGTAGAACATACACTTAGTATTTCAAATCATATACTGACAGACAAATTAGGCAATTGTTCTGAATAAACTCTATAAAAACTTTTGCTAACATGAGGAAGTGCAGTGGTCCTTCTTTGAATTGAATAAAGTCGCTCTTGTAAGTCCCAGATCCTTGCAGAATACTCATCTCAGTGATTTAATTTCTTTCCCTGCATGCCAGAAAATCTAAAAGTGCCCTCTGGTTAGCTCCTGTAAAACAAGATTGATATATTATCTATGCCATAAGAAAGTGTTCTTCAATTTCTGCATATTTCTAGAGGACAAGTGGAGGGAGCTACATCCAATTAAAACAAAAACTGGTTCCTTGTGTCTGACAAGGAGAGCTGATTGTTCCTTGCCTGGAGTAATTTAGCTTTTAGAAGTTAATTCTCATTGAATTCTTCACATGGGTGTAGTAACAGGTGACAGCCACTGTTCTCCACTCATAACAATGACAATGTCCCTATCACAGTTTCTACATTCGATCACCTCTTCTTTGCAATAGGCTGAACTCTCAATGACCACAAGTGTATCTCACCGTAAATGTTATTCTAAAGTTGAGCACGAGTAGCAATTCTTTAAAATTAAATTATAAGGAAGTTTGTTACCAGGACATCAAAACCCCCGTGCCATAAACACACATTACTACTTATGTAGCTGTGCCTGTGTCCTTGGTAACTACGCTCATCTCAGTCCTAGAGAACACTAGATAATTATTCGCTAATAAAAGCAATAGGTTAAAACGTATTCTGACACAGTCTTCAAATCTTTCCTTTTAGGCAGTCAGATATGAAGGTGACATGGCACAATAAACACACTTAGAATATTTTTTCTAATTTTTGTGCCAATCTGTGTATCTATGTAAAATACAATGTTTAAAATGATGAAGTCATTTGTGCAGTGGATAAGGGAACCATCAAGCAGAACATTTTATTTGACTAACTTGAATGGTATTTCTGTTCATAAGGAAGTAGTGCAACAGAGATGCTCATTTTAAATTGTACACTCAGCCAAAGCTGGGCCCGTGGCATACACGCTCCAGCAGACGGAGATCCTTGGGCCCTCACTCTGTGTCCTTTCTGGGTTTTCAATCAGTGGTTAGTTTTCTAAAGTTGTATATTCATAAATGATATTATGGTCTATCAGGTACTAAAAAACTCTGGCATTCCTTAAGTCAGGTTCATATGAAAAGCCTAAATTTAAAATCCTAAAAACCGAACTGAACGACAGAAACAGAAAAGCAGGAGTAGTGTTTCAAACGATGGCCAAGCTATTTTTAATTAAATTCTTATTTGTCTGTATATGACAAGAATTGTTCTCTACCTAAATATTTTCCCTTAGAGCTTAGGAGCTTATGCAGCAATAACGTATTGTATATTTCAAAAAATTAGAGGAGTTTTGAAAATTTTCTTCCTAAAGAAATAATTCATGTTTGAGATACATATATTTAAACATCCCATGTGTAGGTGTATTGAAACATTACATGATAAGCCATCAACTTGCCAATAGTTTTTACATTTTTATGCATCAGTTAAAAATAAGTATCTTTTTAATGTCAAAAAATAAAAATAGACTAAAAACAGATATTCAGTAATAAAAAAGGCATATTTTCAAAGAGCACCAGAGAAAAACCAAAAGTAGCTTGCAAGCTGAGTGAGCGTGTGAAGAATTCTTCAAGTCCCGTCTCTCGGTGCAGAATAACGCAACGGAAATGCGCACGGACTGCCGGTGTAGCACGCAGGCAAGCAGCGAGGGGGTCCTTGGCCTTCCAAAGTCAGGTTCAAGCATCCAAACACGGAAACCACAGAGAGTTAATGATAATTGAGATCATATGTTTCTTATCAAAGCTTCCTCAAGAAAAGCAGCTTAAGGGAAAATGTATAAATGTGTGTCTTGACCACAGTCTACCGATACCCTTCCGCATCGGAGCCTTCAGCTAATTTGTTGACTTAATTACCCAAGGCACAGGAAGGTCAAACAGAGTGATAATCTGATTGTCTCTGATTGCTGATCACTGCAGAAAGCGGCCCAGAGGATGCAAAAATAAACCTAGAACCTCCGGCTGTGTAAAATGGAGGGGCGGCGATTATCCAGATCATTCCGGCAAACTTGACTGTTTACAGTAATCAAATTATCTGGATAAGTACTCTACCAACACTCCATCTACCGGAACAGTGGCTTTTATGATACCATCTGGTCCAATTAAATGGTTTATGCCTTATACTTCTATGTAGTAGTGTGAACTATGTGTACTATGTGTGGTTAAAATCATAAGGGAAGACTGGTTATAATACCCTATAAAAGACATCCCAAAATCGAGACATAAATACTAATATTTGCTCTAAAGAAAGAAGTAGTGCTGTTTCTAAATAAGTAGAAAACACAAGACTATTGAAAAAAATCTTATGGGAAAAATAGATTTGTTGTGGCTAGACTCATTCAAGGTCCATATAAATGGTGAGACTAGGAAGTTGATGCCTTCATGGGGTGAATGGAAGATAATCACACACCACATCAACTGGGAATCTGTATTTTCATGATCCATATTGTTGAGAGACATCTCCCCCAAAATCCTCAAATAGAATCAGTTTTTTTTTTCTTGCATAATGCTTGTTGATTTTAGAAAATTTTAAATATATTGAATATTGCAAAGAACAGAATCAAAATTGCAATCCTGTGAAAACCAATGTTAATGTTATTTTATATATTTTGGGGAAATTTTAAACTAAATATAATGCTATTTGAGTTTTGGGTCAAACCATGATTAGTCAACTACACAGGTCAATTTAAAAATTGAAATTATACTATATACAAAATTTTGAAGCATTTTTTATTTAACATCATGAGTCTCTTATGTGAATTAATATGTATTATAGCATAATTTTGCGTCCACTTACATGAACATGTTATAAATCTGAACTTTATTTTTGGACAGTTATTTCCAATATTTAATAAGTAACCCAGTGTTGGCTATTCATAGACAGTTATTTTAATATATCCACCTAACTTTCTCCACATATAGATTCCTAGAAATAGAATTGTACAATTCTATGGATTTTTTATACATCCTGGGGAATCGAGTGGTGTACATTACAAAGGGAGAAGCCAGGTACAAGAATGCCTAGTTCCCCATGGCATATTGTCATAATATCTTTATTTTAAACTTTTTGGTTTTGGAATTTGGTATATAAAAGCTCATCTATTCCTTTTTTGGTTTTAAAAAATTACTATGTTTACATAATTTAAATTTTATTTTATTTTTATGAATTACCTATTTATATTTCTTTTTTTTTTTTTTTTGAGACTGGGTCTTGCTCTGTAGTTCAGGCTGGCCTTAGACTCAGTATGTAGCCCAGGCTTGCCTTGACCACATGGCCTTCCTTCTGCCTCAGCCTCCTGCTGGGCTTATGTTTTGCTGGAAAATCAGACCCAGTGCTTTGTGTTTGCTAGGCAAACTCTTATTCTGCTGAGCTACACCCTCACTCCTTATTTTTATTTAGAAAAGAATCACAAGCATAGTAAGAATACCCAATCTCTGCCTATATGGCTGCTGTATTGGTATAACAATTTTCTTAGTTATTCACTTGTCTAAAATATTTTAATTATGTTTTAAGCTTAGAAATGTCTCAGATATAGGCAATCAAATTCATGAAAAAGATGACTCTAAAATACAATCATAGTCATGGTAGTTTTGATTATATCCGTCATGATTTCGTGTTCTTGTTCCACCCATTTGCGGTGGGGGGTCATAAGGTCTCTCTATTTGGTGATTTTTTTCCTCCCAAAAGAACTGAAGACTGAAATTTCACAGTTATAACAAAGGAGCACAAATAACACACAGACTTAAACATAACTAATTCTAGAAATGAAAGACACTAAATACTGAAGAAAAACAACAGAGGAAAGCTCATAAATTTGATTGCATATATTTCAAAATTTTCTGAATTTAAAAATAATTGAATATTTTTGGGGAAATTATTTGGAAATTTATCCCAAAAGATTAAGTCCTTGCATTTTGTTCTGACAGGAACCCTCTTCCTTCACCCCAGCATGATGGGCTACACTCCCCATAGCCTGTAATTAGTCTACAGGACAGTCCTGACCCTGCTATATAGGCTTGAAAACATTACCTTGTGAATCAAATGAATTTGACTTTGTACTCTCAGTTTGCTGATATATTTCAAGTTAACTTCCCCAGGAAAATCCTTGTGAAATAAACTTTTTTGGCTCTGAATTTAGAATATTTTACTTCATGCCCTCTAATATACCATAGCCTTAAAAGAATATTACTTTGACTTTTTTTTCTTTCCACTTTTCCTTGTCTTTGTTTGTTCATTTGTTTGAAAAGACAGGGTATTGCTGCATTGTCCAACCTGAACCCAAACCCAAACTCGGACTCAGGTGATTTCCACGGGGACTCCCATATAGCTGGGATTACAGACATGAGCCAGTACACCGGCTGATTTTTATTTCTTTACGGACAAGCTTATTTTTTCATCTTTAAACATTTTTGCAGTTTTATGTTTATTTTGAGTAATCTGAATTTCTTTCTTTGAGCTAAGCCCTGTTTAGATCCCTAAGGAAGTCTTTGTTATGGCACAGGGATTTGACCCATTGACCAAGTAAAGGCCCTTTCCAACAGACAATAGGTTAGATGCTTGGGGAAAAGCTCACAATGAGGGCAAACAATGCAAGCAATTAAAGCACCTTAGAAACTAAGAACAAGGAATTGTTTCAAATAAGAAGCAAACACAAATGCGTCATCACTTTAAGCAAAGAAAAGTTTATTTGGCACTCGTGTTAGGAATACATGTCCTTGGGCTTGGCCAGTGGTTGTGGCCATGAGTCTAGAAACATGAAAATATAAGCCTAGCATATCACACAGGCCAGTGCATCATGCCAATTGTTATATTCATATAATCATGAGCATAGACATCCAATAGTCTATCTCCAACTTTTAAATCCTACTTTTAGAAAAGATATGTATAACAACTTTATATAACGGTCAGAATGAAATTGTGAATAATGTTGGTGAGCTTCTAGTTTACTGAAAAAGTGGAGAGTAAGGAGAAGAGCTGGAAAAACAGGGAAGATACAAACACTCTCATTCTGCAAAGTAAGGATCAAAGATATGCTGAGAAATGAGTGGAATGAGAATCAGAGATATATTGATATTAAATATACTAAAGGTAATTAAAAAACACCAAAAAAGCCTAACAGATAAAATCTAAATATTGATATGAATGAGAAGATGAAGTAATGAGATACCGTAGGACTCTTGATTCTTCATCTTCCATGTCAGAGAACTGTCTGAAATAGGCACATAGGAATCATATATGTGTATGTGTATGTACATATATATATATATATGTGTGTATACATACATACGTATGGCTATAAAATACACAATTTTAGAATTAGAAACTGAAAAAAGTATAATGTAAAATAGAGGGTGACTATTGCTTTTCATGTAAGAAAGGAAAAAATATTATTTATTTAAGAAAGGAAAAATATTTCTGAAGAAATTGTAATTATAATAAGTAAACATGTAAAAGGCTTTCTGATACAAAAATTCAAATTGGTTAGACAAATAAAAGAATAAGTGGACCTTGATTGAAGAGTTTAAGGAGGAGGGGCCAGGCTATCTCTTCAGTAGCAGATTTCTTTGTATGTGTGAATATGAAATGAGAATTCGGTTGCCCAGAATTAGAACCATTTCCCAGTCTCCCTTACAGCTACTGATAGCCACGTGATCTAATTCTGAGTAATGAGGAGGGAGTGGTAATGTTGTGTAGAGCAGACAGACTGAGTCTTTGGAGGGAAAGCCTACATTTCCCACTTTCCTCTTTCTCCCCTTCGGTTTCCTGAAACACTGACTTGTAATCAAACTATCCATAGGAAAGTAAGATTGTAAAGGTAAAGTGTCTTGCTCTAATCAGCAATGAATAGCAACACTGAAAGTTAAACACAGGTATTCTAACACAAACTCTCCTCTAAGTGTATAGCTCAGAATATTCTGTTGCATCCTGCTGTCCCACAGTAATTTAGCACTTCAGCACTAATTTGCTAAACGTAAATTGGTGAGTTAGAACATTTACTAAAAAAGATTCCATATTTACTGATCAGTGTTTTACAACTTGAGATATTCTGATCACTTGTAAGCATTCATTTTTGATAAGATCTTTAAAAGACATTATAAAACTAAAAATTATGTTTCCAGGTTTTCTCAGGTCAAGTTTTCTATTGTGATTGTGATAATAATTATGCTAATAACACATATGCACTCAAGACGATCCTGAAAGAACAAAATTGGAAGACTCACATTTCCTGACTTTAAAACTTCCAAAACTGCAATAATTAAGACCTTAAATTGATGACAAAAGGGCACTGAATCAATGAAATAGAATTGACAGCCAAAAATAAATCTGTAAGTGTAAATTAATTTTTGATAATGTTACCAGGATCACGTAATGGGAATAGTCTTTTCAAAAAATGTACCAGGACAAGTGTCCACATGCTAAAAAATTGTTTGCCCCTTACATCATACAATATTAAAAAATAAGTAGAAATGGAATAAAGGTCTGCATCTAAGTGCTCAAACTATATATTTTTAGAAAAGAAAGAGTAAAGTTTTACAATTGAGGGGTGGGTAGCGGTTTCTTAGGTAGCGTACCCAAAGCATGTGCAGCAATCATCAAAAAAATAAATAAATAAAAATAAAATAAAAATAAAAAAATAACCCGGGCAATAACACTATAAAGAAAGAAGAACAACAGACTATGGCAGGAAATATTAGTAAATCACATAACTGCTAGCAGCATAATGCCATCATATGTAAAGAACTTTTGCAACTCAACAATGAGAGGACAATATCCAATTAAAATGAGAAAGAGACTTGAGTAGACATTTTTTCCTAGAAGATGTGCAAATGTCCAGCAGGCCCTTCAAATGATGTTCAGCACCATTTCTCATAAAAAAATGTAAATCAAAGCCATGAGATACCACTTCATACTGCATAGGATGACTATAAAAACTGAGTATAACAGTGAGTGTTGGTAATTATGGAGAGAGTTTGGAACTCTCATAGATTATCCATGGGAATATAAAAGATCACAGCACTTTGGACAATGTTCTTAGTAGCTCGTCAAAAAGGTAAACAGTGTATTGTCATGTAATCTGGCAATTCCACCCATAGACATATATATATCCAAGGAAATCTGTGTTCACATAAAACCTGTGTTCACATAAAAACATGTTTGTCAGTGTTTGTAGGAGCATTTTTCAAAATAGCCAAGAAGTGGAAACAGGCCAACTCTCCATCAAGTGTTGGTTAGATGAACATAATGCAGTATATTCATAACATGGAATGTCGTTTTCCATACAATAAAACTGTACTATTGATACATACTGTAATATGGAAGAACCTTGAAATCATGCTCAGTTCAAGGAGACAGTCATAAAAAGCCACGAATTTGTTTATATAAAATATTCAGAAAAGCAGGTTCTTAGAGACAGAAAGAGGAAAAAGAAGATTACCATGGATTGGTGGGGGAAATGGGTATAGAGTTATAATTGTGAAAATGTCTGTTGTGCAAAACTTTTCCTGGGGCGACATGCATAAAGGTCTACTTACTCCAGATAGGACACAGTCTGCATACCAAAGTAACAACTCCACCAAGGTTCAACTTACCAAAACAATGAATTTGTTGGGCCACTTACATGAGTGTGGTTGAGGGGTTACTTACAGAAGCAGAGACCAGGGTATACCTAAAGAAGCATGGGCCAGGACTCACTTACTAGCCTGTGGGTGTCTCAAAAGCTGGTTGTCAGAAGGGTAAATATTGCCTGCTTTCTCTAACATACGAAACCCAGCATATAGGTAATTTATAGAACCAAATGAGTGTGTTAGTGGAAGTCATGGGAGATAAGGGAGGGTGTGGAAGGGTCAAAAGCAAGAGGGGAAAGGTATTGTAATAGTGACACTGTATATATGTGCACAAAATATTCAAGCTCAATGTAACCGTGTGTAACACACACACACACACATATGTGTTAATAAAAATGAGGTTGGTGTGGGGTGGGAGGCAGTTGCATCACTGGATATCACACTCTAGATAGCATAGATGGAGACTCACAGAAACTACATTCTCCCTCCAGAACTTGCGTTGATCTACTCTTGACTCTCTCTCTCTCTCTCTCTCTCTCTCTCTCTCCCCCATGGCCTCAGCATTCATGAATACATGAGTTCTAACACCCCCTTGCAGCCCCCGGGAGGGCACTCACCACATACACCACATACTACAAGCCAGAGCCTAAGAGTTTTGGGTGCATACACGGGTGCACATCAGCCATACCCGTGGACCTACCTAATGCCCAGGTGGCCACACAGCTGTGTGCCCAGGTGCTGTCTTGACCTTGAGAAGAAAAATCCCATTAGAAAGAATATTATGAAATGAAATAATGGTAATGGCTATATTAGTTTGTGGATATACTTTTAAAAATCATTGCATTGAAAATTTGAAAGGTGAGTTGTGTAGTACTTGAATTATGTGTAATAAAACACACTATAAACAGTCATAACAGAAAAGAATTGGCATTTATTATTTTGATGGCCATGCTATTCTTCTATGGTGAAGAATTAGAGGGAGTTAGGGTAAATCAAAAATTTCTACTTAATTTTGTCTGATTTATTTATTATTTCTCAGTATTTTTTTCCTGTTGCTCTACACCTTAGCATTTCTTTCAAAACTTTAGGTTGTTGTTCTAAACTTACATGTAGTTTTAAGAACAAAAGGCTCACATTGGCTTTTAGTTCCCGTGGTGTAGACGTGCTGGCACCATTAACAAGATAGGTGGATCCTGACACTCAAGGGAGATGCTTTCCTTTTCCAGGTCTACACAAAGCCAAAGACGAGCCCTATTATTAGAACCTGGGAGATCAGTTTCAACACATGATTAATCACCCAAGTAAAGGCAAAAATTCTGCCTGCATTGCACCTAGTGTGTGGGTCACAGAGCTTTTCCAAAGCTTGTTAAAGGCTTCAGGCTTGTAATTTTCCCTTCTATGGTAAACTTTCTTCTAACTTGCAGAAATAGAGAAAGAAAAAAAGTTGGGGGATAATTTCTGTTGGAAGCAAAGTGATTACCAAAATACTAGACCAGGGATGTAGGAAGAGTACTTGATTTTGCTCTTCAACCACGAAGGACTTCAAAATCCTTCAACGAGATAATGAAAAAAAACTCTAAAGTTTAGTAGTTTAGTTTTATCTGTCTTCCTCTCTTGTGTGTGTGTGTGTGCGTGTGTGTGTGTGTATGAGAGAGAGAGAGAGAGAGAGAGAGAGAGAGAGAGAGAGAGAAAGAGAGAGAGATAGAGAGACAGAAAAAGAGAGAGAGAGAGAGAGAGAGAGAGAGAGAGAGAGAGAGAGAGAGAGAGAGAGAGAGAGAGAGGAGAAAGAAGAGAATAGAGTATAAGAAGATAAGGTCATAGCTTAAAAATACCTTGCTTTTCCCTAAGGTTTTTATAAATATCTGTGATCAACTAAGCAACCAATTACTGTACATCCCAAATACATGTTTTCTCTGCTATTTTGAGGGCCACGATTCAGTCACTACACATCCTGTTCACTCAAACAACAGACAGCCATTGAGGGCAGCTAATGAGTAGGTAGCCAAATGACAATGTCTCTTCACTTTTGACTGTTTCCAAGGCCCAAGTGGCTGCCTGACTGTCTCCACTCTGGCGTCAAACAGTCCCCTGCAGTATGCAGACAATTTAAATTATTACAAGGTAATGTTACAAGTATGAACCCTGGCACAAAATAAAGTAATTACATTCAATTAGCAGTCCCCAAAGTGATGGTCCAATCCCGAGGGCTTTAGATGTTGCCTTTTGTTGACTTACAGAAGCCAGGTAATGAGAGAAACTTCAAAGTGTAAGGGCCCAAATTACCGCTTAATTAGTGGAAACTAGATCAGAAAACACAGCAAAAGAGAACACACACACACACACACACACACACACACACACACACACACGGACGCATGCACACACACGCACCCACTTTTCTTTCATTCCAGGAATTCAGAGAATATGCTCTTTTTCCCAAATAATAATAACTGAATACTATTTTTAAAAATGTTCTTCTGAGAAAAACCCAGTGGAGTCATGTTAGTGGTACTATGTTGAGGGAGATATTTATTTAATTTGATACCTTTATTACACTCTATCTGATTCATATCTTTATAAAAATCAGCTTTTCTTGTTTGAAGTGAAATAAAACTATGTTGTATTAAATAAATGTTCCCTAAATCTCATAATTTGCCTCATCAAATTGCTACCCTGAAGAACTGAAGATAAAGAAATATAGGGGAAAGGAGCTCTGCTGTTTAATAAAACATTCAATGAAATATATATATTTCCCAGATCCAATTTGCATATAAAACGGAGCATTGCCATTCTGTGGAGTAAAAATGATCATTCGATGAAGGGATTAAGGAAAATGCTTAAACTCATGTTCCACTTGTCTTTCTAAAATACATTTTTAGGCAGATCAGTGATTTAAGCAAAGTAAAACTAGCAACTAGAAAAATTGATTACTCATATATTTATGAAATATTCAAGATAACATTTTTATCGTGTCCAACTATTCCTAGAAAATGGTCTTTTTCAATGTCTTGAACCAGTTTAAATAAATTTTCTTATGATTTATTTCCAAATCTATAACTACTGAAGACTCTTGAATTCCGAGAGACAGGAATGAACAGATTGGATGAACTGCTTATGTCTTTTTTTAGTGAAATATGTGCTCAGAGTGTAACTGCCACTTCTGCTGTCTTTTTCTGTCCTTGCTCAGTTGATCCCATACCAAAAGGGCAGAAAAGATCTACATAGAGACCTAATATCAATTATTTTTTAGGGTGAACATTGATATAAATTCAAAACATGACAGTTTTCTTTTTTTGGGTGGGGGGACAGGGTCTCGCTCTGTGGTCCAGGCTGGTCCTGAATTCACTTCAGAGCTCAGGCTGGCCTTGGACTCACGGCAATCCTCCTGTCTCAGCCTCCCGAGTGCTGGGATTACAGGCGTGCGCCACCATGCCCAGATTATGTGGTGCTGGGGAATCGAACTCGGGTACTTAGCGCTTGGCTTTCCGCTTGCTCAAGCGCTTTAACCACTGAGCCATTCCTCCAGCCCTGGCAGTATTTTTTTTTATCAAGGAAAATAACACGAAAAACAATCAGATGTAAAATTCGTGACCTTTTTTTACTCTCTTCCATAGAGTTGGATAAATTTTTAATAGCAGAAGAAATCACTGTGCCCTGACTGGAGCAGTATTAGACTTAGAACTACTTGTATGTTTCAAAGGTAATAGAAACCTTAGTTTTCAAGAGCTGAATCTTTGGTATTCTACCTTATTTTGTAGAATTATTTTTCTGGCTACTAACAAAAAGAGCCATTGTCGTTCTACATAAAATGTGTATCTAATGGAGTAGTTTCTATTTTTCATAGCACATAGCTACTGATTATTGTATCTAATAAAAATTATTTCCTCAAAATGCCAAGGGAAGAAAGGTTCTAAATGCAAAGGCTGTTTCTTCTCTCTCTCTCTCTCTTTCTCCCTCTCTCTCTGCTTCTTCTCCTCCTTCTCCTCCTCCTCCTCCTCCTCCTCCTTCTTCTTCCCCTTCTTTTTCTTCCTGTTCACACACAATCTCTTTCTAAAACAATCAGGCAATTTGGATGCTTAGGTCACAGCAAAGGATGTAAATTAAAGGAATTACAAATTTCTTCTCCAGTTTTACCATTACTAAATTCAGTACTCGCTCAGGCTTTCTGCAGGATGTCAGGGGCTTTTATTTAGTGTATTTCTTCTCATCTAAAGTATTTTGTAATTATTTTTAAGAAGAATAATCCTTATATAAAATTTGGTCTAATAATTCTACATGTGAGAATCTATTCTGTAATAATGCAAGCCACAAAAATTCTGTATAGAAATGATTTCTAACTAAGTACTGGCAAAACCTGGAAGCAACCTGAGAATAGGTGAAAAATGTTGGTGTATCATTAAGCTATTAAATAATAAAAATAAATAATGATAAGCTATTAAGCAATTTGTATATAACAAGTATAGAGTAACTTCATTCTAATAAAAATGAACTTCAGCTTTAAAACTATGACATGAACCATATATATATATAAGTAAACACATAGGTTGTATGGTGAGTGAGAAGGAAGTATAAATATCAAGTTGTCACCCTTGTCACTGAAGGTGGTGGAATTTGATCCATCAGTGTACATTTGTTACCAATATTAAAGTCTCAACTAAAGCAACAAAAAGAGAGTTTTAGTCAATTATCAATGAATAGGATTTTTTCACTTAAGTGCTACTGGAGATCAAACCCAGTGTCTTTGTACTAAGTTGTATCCACAGCCTTCACCTTCACTCCCATTTTAAATTTTTGTGTCAAGATTTTGCAAAATTATAGAGTTTCCAAGGTTAGCTTTGAGTTTCGGATCCTCCTGTCTCAGCCTCCTGGAATTCTGGGATTATAGGTGTGATCAGAAATAGATTTTAAATCTATTCTAGTAATCTATCCCTAGGGTGACTCCAGAATCACTCACTCTAGCCCCATTTCCTATGATTTCCGTGGCTACTTCCTCTTTTGTGGCCTTGAGGATCCGCTGTGGTTTCCTTATCCTTTCTTTGCTCTGGCCAAATGGCTGTTAAAATTTGTTTCATACCCAAACTCTCAGAGTGGCGGTCTAATTTGCTACTAAACTGGGAAAATTTGAAAAGTCAAATTCAGTAATCTGTCATGCTTTGGATCTAGAGAGTCTCCCAAAAGCCTCATGTTCCTATGGATTCTGTGTAGAGTTGGGAGGTGAGGCCTGGCTGCAAGGGGCAGATGCTTGGGTTTGACCTGGATGGGTGTGTGCTGGTCCCACTCTTCCTCCCAGTCTCTCTCTCTCTCTGGACCACCACGTGGTGAGGATCCCTGCCATTGGAGCTCTGACTCTGGCCCTGCCTTCACGCCAGCCCTGTCATGTGCTTCCATCATTTTTCAGCCGCCCACCTGTAAATGGACTGTGACCTTCTGAAACTGTCAGCTACACTAAATCTTTCCTCCCTAAAGTATAAATGTCAAATATTAAGTCACAATGACAAAAAGTAATTCGGACAATAGGATGAAAGGCCACCGGAAGATTTTTGAGACCAGCTCTGAATGAAATGTTTATATGGATGCTTCGTTTTGCTTGTCACATGAAGAAGACTCAATAAAACAAGCAGGACAAGAACAGGGGGACCAGACTTAGATTTGAATCTTCGAGGAAACTAGTTGTCACTAACTTGGTAGAGGTGGAAATGGTGAGAATTTCTTCCACTCTTCATGAACTTAGAGGGCAAAGCTAGGTAGAATCTTTGCATATTCAATGTAAGAGGAAGAAGTCAAGATCGACTCAGATGGTGTGGGTTCAGCAGCCGGAACAGTGCAAGTTCCACTTCACAAAGTGGGAAACATCACAGCTGGAACAGGACTAAGGAGAAAGGTAAAATTTTAAATTTTGCTGCCCATAACTCTAAGATGATTTTGTCAGTTTAGCATCACTTCTGTGACAAATTGCCACCCATACATTTATTATGAAAGCAACCCAAATTTATTACCTGGCCATTCTGTAGAGGTTCACATGGGTCTCATTGTACTAAAGTCAAAAACTGACAGATCTTCTTTCCACCTGGGAGCTGCAGGGAGCAAATCTGTTTTCTTGACCTTTCCAGCACTTGCAAGCTCATTTTTTCCCTCACCTTCCTCTTCCTTCATCTTCTAAGCCAGTCAAGAAAGACCAGGTCCTTCTCATCCTGCACAAATTTAACTCTTCTACTTCTCTCTTCCACTTTTATTGACCCTTCTGACCACTTTGGTTCTACCAAATAATGCAGAATAATCTATTTGTTTTTCAGATCAGCTACTCAGCAAGCTAAATTCTATCTGCAATCATGGTTTATTTCTGGCCACTAAAGGTAACATCATCTTTGTTTCCAGAAATTACAATGTGGACATTTTAAAGAAAGCATCTTGCTAGTTTAGGTACATATTTGACAACAAAATGCATCTATAGTAAAGTAAAATTTACCTTTTATTTTCTTCAGAGAGGGATCTGCAAAGAAGGAATGTGGATGCTTAAGCAACAGTATGTCTTGCTCTCTACTGTGACGTGCAGAGTGACCAGTTTGCCTCTCTTGCTGAATTTTCATCTCAAGTATTTGTAAACAAAGCAACCAATTTCATTATATTCTTACAAATTTGTATAAATCTGGTAGTTCAAAAGTATCTAAGTGTATTAGTCATCTGATTTTCTGTCAATTGTTGTTTGCCTTTAAAAGTGATACTTTTAAAGTGATGCTGTTGATGAAATATTACTTAAAAGCACCTCAATAATGCCCTTAGTTCTCGGTCATAAAATTAGAAGTAAGATTATATTGCATTTTTTGTTTGTAATTATTGTGTACAAATTAATCACGAAAACAAAACTGAAAAATAGAAGTGGCTTTATTCTTATTAAACAATCGTTACTCTTTTGATCATATACTTTACCATTTGTTTATGCATATGAATTCATGGATTATTTACATAGAAAGACTAATATAGATGTGTTTATGTTTAATATATATACAGTTACAAAGCTGCTTCCTTTATCAAAAGCCTTGCTGCACATCAAAATTATCCTCTATACCACCACACCCAACGGTACCACGGTTATTCCAGAAACTTAATGTACTTATCTAATTCATGTCATTGGGTATTTGGGCCTCCGATTTATCTTAAATATTATGGATATGAGCAAAATTGTGTTGAAATTATTAAATGTATCCAATGGTTGGTTCTTGTGATAAATCCCTAAAAGAGAAATAGTTGAGAAAAAGTACATTTACATATTCTAAGGCTCTTAATGTAAAATGAGAATGATTTCAGTCTTTACAACTAGGGCCACAACCGGGATATCTAAATTTTAAGATCGTGCTTGACTTGGCACCATCAAGTTTTCTTTATAAAAACTTAGAGTAAGGATGTAAGTTCTTCCAACTTCAGAGTGTGAAAATTGTATAGCAGGACTTGTATTAATTAGGGATTTTGGAGAAAGAGGATTAATAGAATTTGTATATGTAATTAGTAAGATGGCTTTAAGTCCAAAAATAGGGTCCAAAATGGCCCCCTGTGGGGGTTGGAGAGCCCAGTAATGTTCAGACATGAGACAGAACACCAGGCCAAGACTGCAGGACAGCTGGTAAGAGTTTCCATCACTGATTGACATCCAAAGGCAGTGATAAAGATTTGAAGAATGCAACGAATCTGTGAGGGGATCGGTAGTACCAACACAGGTGCAAGGCATTGTCCAGTGACATCACTGAAAGCCAGGGTTCTGCCAGAAGCAGCATCTGTAGAAATCTTCATTACCCCTTCCTTTTAATTTTGTTTGAGCTGCCAGTCTATTGGTTGGGCCACCTACATCTGAGGTGGGTTTTCTTCCCTTATTTACTGTCCGATGAGATAATCTCTCACACCTAGAGCTCCACACTGTACAGGCTGGGTATGTCCCAAATCTCAAGTTGACACAATCCTTTCAGTGGTCATAGAACTAATACGCATTATCATGAATTTCAAGAGAAATTTCAGAGGCCTGTTTATCCTTCAGTTCAAGATGTGAAGCATTATTATCGGATTTACCCTGAAAAATTTTGCCACTCTCCTCATTGCTTCCATTATACATAACAACATGTAAAATGTGGAAAATTGAAATGATAATAAAATAATAAGCTTTTGATCAGTGCATACTTTGTATTAGGAATGTGGTAATTGTTTATGTTTAGTATCTTAATCTTCCCAGAGAAGCTATGAAACAGGTAATAATATATTCCTTTTCACAGATGTAAAAATCAAGTGATATAAAGAAAACATCTCAGTGTATTCAGTTACTAATAGTAAGTGGTAGAAGTAGAATTCAAAATTACGTCCATCTGACATTAGAATCTGAACTCCTAAAGTAAAATTCTGTATTTTCTTGATTTTCCCATGAGTTATTAGTAGCAATATAGTAGTTTCATTTATTCCTTCATTCATTTAGTCTCTCAGAAAATTACTTACTGCAATTATATGTCAAGGTCTTTTAGTTACTTGTAAGATTGTAGGGCAAACAGAGCTGCTGGCCTCAGGGAACTCACAACCTTTTAGAGAAGACAATTATTTAACTGATGATTGCACTAGAGTATATTGAGTATTACGTTGGTGGAATTTGAGAGTGCCACATAACTGTGTGTTCTCTGCATGCCCAGTATTTTGTATGTATCCTCCATAGCCTCATGAAATGGAAAAATTAATATTTGTGTATTTACCCATTGTACCCTTTAAGCTGTGACCTCCTGATAATATTTTTCCCGCTATTTTTTATTAATATACATATGTGATACACAGTGTTTACAATGAATTTGGGTATTTCGTGCACATATGTATCATATCAACTTTACAATCCCTTCCCATTTGTGACCCTCCCACCCACTCCCTAACCCTTCCCCCAACTCTGGCTATCACTTCACGTGGTTCTATAGAATGTCTGTGTTCTGGATTTCCAAAGTCAGAGAACCTATACAGTACTTAACATATTAATCTTCCATACCTAAATCATTTCACTTAAGTCACCACTCTAGCTCAGCTTCCTATTCCTCGAATGGGTCGCAGCAGTTAAACATTGATGTCTCTTCTCTGAATCCAGCCAATCCCTTTATTGGAATATTTGCCAAAAGTTTTTTTTTCTATATTTTGCTATATCTTTGTTGCTATTCTTAATCTGGCCATACCCAAGAGCTTACATTAGAAAATATCTACAAGCACGTAGTTCAAAAGACTAGTAAATTTGGGAAAGAAGAAAAAAAAAGTTAAATTTCAAATGCCTTGGCTGAATACTGGAAGGTACATATTTGTACATTCACATGGTTAACTTTACATCAATCAGTTTCTTAGGATAAATTTTCATCAGTGACCTAATAAATGAATTGCTACAATAAAACAAAGTTAAAACTATATCACATTGCTAAATTAAATGATCTTAAATCTATACCACATAAATATACTTAAAGTAACAGATATGAAGGCAAATTTAGTTATTTCAGAATTTTTTAACTTTCATGACTTATTTACTCATATGTCACTGATTACTAACATTCTGCTAGATTTGGTTTATAATTTTACCTGTTCTATCCATCCATATATTCGTGCATTTGTATTCTTTAAGATATTTTATGTCAATTTCCCATGTTGCATTATTAATTAGTAATTAATCTACTTTGCACACTACTATAATATTACTAATAACAATATTGTGGGGAGATTTCATAGATTTTATAGAAGAACTGGTACTGTTTTAAAAGTATATCAATCAGATGATTTAATTACCAATCTATTTTTTAATTACATTTTCTCTTTAGATGTTACCTTTCCTATAAGCTGTTTTGGTGCTGCTTATGTTTCCACCTCTCAAAGAGGATAAACTAACATTCCACATAAAAAAGTGAATTGCTTCATTCAACAAGCTTAAGACTTTATCAATTTGCTACATTGAATGGACTTAAATCTGTATCACATAAGTATGCTACAGTGAAAGCAATAAATAGCTATGATCAGTTATTTCAGATTTTTTGACTTTCGTACATTGATTACTCATATTTCACTAATAATTAACATTTTGTCCTGTTTGGTTTTTCCTTTTACCTATCAGTTCATCCCTAATTTCATGCATAGCCTTACTATTTTCTCAGCTCATTCTCCTCTAGCTGTTTCCACTTTTTCTCCAGGGTCATTGGTGTCCCTGGCCTCCCTTTCCCTGTCTAAGTTTCCTTTAAGTATTCTCTGCAATACTGGCTTAGTGGCTGCAAATTCCTTTAAGCTGTCTCTGTCATGGAAAGTTTTAAGTTCTCCCTTTAAATTAAAAGATAATTTTGCTGGATATAGTAGTCCGGGTTGGCATTTCTGTTCTTTTAGTGCTTGGATGACATTGGCTTTTAGAGTCTGGATTGAGAAGTCCGCAGTTGTCCTGATGGGTTTATCTTGGTAGGTCACCTTCTGTTTTTCTCTTACTGCTTTTAGTATTTTCTCTTTGTGTTGGGTTTCTAGTATTTTAATTATGATGTGTCGTGATGAGAATCTCTCCTGATCAAAGTTGTTTGGTGTTCTATGTGCCTGCAATAGTTCCATGTTCATTTCTTAGATTTGGGAAATTTTCTTCCATAATTTCATTGAACATGTCCTTTAAGCCTTTTGTTTTGTCCTTAGTCTTCTAATGGAAGCTTCTAGAAGCCTCTGGCTCACGGGGTGGACAGGCAGTGGACTTCCGGGTCCTAGATGCCTCTGACGTGCAGGGCAGCGGTGAACCAGAAGCCCCTGGTGTGTGTGGGAGGAACAGGGTGATGATCCCCTTTTGAGGTGTCTTCTTCCCCCCAGTCCACTCAGCAAAGCTCTCCGTCTGGCCTGGCTTCCCTTCCCCAGTGCAGGGCTCTCCACCCTCCGGGCAGAGGTGCCCCCGAGCCGTTCCGCGGATCAGCAGGCTTCCGGTCAAGATGGCGGCTGAGTAACAGGGCTGCGCGTCTCCTCATCTACCCGCTTAAAAAGTTGAGAATTTAGTTAGAAAAACTGTGTTCAGTGTAGCTAGGAGAGAGAGGAGCATCCCCAACAACTGAAAGGGGGCCAGGGGGAGGTGAGAAATTCCGAAGAATCATCAAAAGCAGAGAAAAAAAAAATCCCAAAAGCCCAGGAGGCTGCCGCCGCCGCAGGCCGGCTGCGAGAACGGCTGGAGCCTCGGGCAGCTGTGGAGGGAGGAAAACTCGCGTGGGCGGGAACGTCTGAGGGAGCGGACAGAGGACGGAGCACCCCAACAATGGACAGGACAACGGGCAGAAATCCTGAAGTCACATCGGAAGAGAAGGAAAACAGCGGCCGACTCGGCGCGGCCCTGAGCTGCCGGCACCCACGGAGGAAGGTCCCGAGCTGGAACCTCAGCCCGAGGTAAGCGCGGGTCCAGAGAAGTGGCAATTATTGGCAGCTGGCGGCCTGGCCTCCAACCCCTGGCTGTGTGTACCACAAACGTAGCCTGCGCTCCCCTAGAAAAGGCCCCGGCATCTCAAATCAGAAACAGGGCTCAGCAGCCATCACAGGTGGTGACGTCAGCAAGAGCCATTTTAAAAAGAAGTGGGGAAAAAAAGCCCAAAGCTGAACCCTTTAGAGTAAAAGAAAGCTCGGAAGAGCACACCAGGGCTTTGGGGGTCACGCTTTAACAGTGCTTAGGAAGAAACTGGAATAAGCAGCTGATAACATTTTTATCTTAATTTTGGGTCTCTAGTTTCTTGCATAATTCCAAGCTCATTTAAGTGCCTACTCAATATTTTATGAGTGACTGATTATATCTAGTCCCCCACAAAGCGATTTTGAGTTCCTATTCTGTTGCTGTGAGTAATTCCTTATTTTAAAACTGAAACTGTTAATTATGTGGTTTTACAATCAGTCTAATTTCTTGGAATTAAAAATAATACAGTTCATTCATTCACTCATTCAGCAAATGTTTTGTTCACTTACCGTATACAAAACTACCACTTAAATGAAGCAGGAAGGACAAAAATAAATTATACATGGATCTCCTGTATGGGATTTGGAGTGGATAATATAAGGCAAATTTATAACAGAATAGATAAACGACCCCTCAGGAACTTGTAGTGTGTTTTATGTTTGTGTGCATGGGTGCATGTGTATATGTGTCTGTGTGGGTGTGTATGAAGCTTTGTGTTCATCTGCAGAATCAGTGATTCAACTGGAAGAAATGGAAGTGTGACTCACATATGGTGGTCACACTCCTTTCTAATGAACCACCAGAGTGTGGGGCAAACCCTGTGCTGCATAGACCTCTCAGCTGGCAGGTTCTGTGAGTAGGTGTGCTTTCCCACTGCGATCCAGATGTTCTGATGTGGAAAGGCTTAGGGGATGATGGATGTGTGAGTACTGGACGGATAAGGCCCTAGGCCCGAGCAAGGGAAAAAACCTCATCAAGCTATAACGCAGAAATTAAATCACACCCAGTGCTAATTTCCTAAAAAGACCATAGTGACTCAGGCCGAGGCACCTGGGATGAATGAAAAAGCAGCAGTATGCAAAAGGAGAACTCTGTCTGTATCACAGTGGCCTTTGCGCCAGCCCGGGGTAACAGGGCCAAACTAAGAGGCTCCTCGGCTCAGAACTTTCCAAACTCAGAACACTAAAGAGTTTAAAACTCTCTCCCTCACCCATGTATAAATCAAAGTCAACCTAATACTGAGCCACAAAAGCTGAAACTTGTATTTATGCCAAAAGTTAAATACCTTCTTTCTGTATTTTCATATGAAAACAATTATGGAAAGAATAAGAACAAAGTGCACTTTGTTCAATTATTTGTTATCCGTATTTTGCTGGAGGTCTGAGTCTTTGCTGTCTTTCTTCCTACTAAAAGCGAGCACTGGTCTTTTCCCTGTCGAGGAGAGAACACTGAGCACTTATTTTCTGTACTTGTCTTTCTGGATTATCTAGGTGGGTCCGTGGTGACTTGAGGAACACGGTCTCGGCCTGCTAATCTTGGTTTCTTCTATACTTCTAGCTCAGAGCTTGCATTAAATTTTGAGAAACAAATAATATGAAGTAATTCATATTTATTGTGGTTATAAAGGTGAAAACGTCAAGAAAACATGAGAAAATTAAATGAATTGAAAGAAGACATTTGGACAAGGGAGTGAATTCCATTCGGAATCTGAAAGAATTTATGGAGTATTTACATTTTTAAAGGTAATGGAAGGACAGGGGTAATTCAATGTAGAGAGAAATTTCAATTTGAAAGGCTGACAGGGTGCCCTAGAAGGAGCCAGCTTCCCTGCCCTAAGGCTGAGATCTAGAATTGTTTGAGATCTAGAATTTTTGAAATTGCAGCTATCTATCCCAGATGGATGGTGAGGATTTCTGAGGGCTTGTCAGCAATAACAGTAAAGCTGGAAGCCACCTACGGGGTTGCTGGGAGACTTATTGAAAGCTGCCCACTGGAGAGGCTCGTGGTTGTACCAGCAGAGGCCTTTGGTAGTCCTGGACACCAGTGCTAGTGGAGCTGCCTGGCAGCAAGGAACCTGCTGAAGAAGTTTGGCATTGCCAGCTGAGCTGCTGGAACAAGGTACATAGCAAGTGAACAAGGATGAAAAGCTCCTTCCTCTCGCAGAGGCCAATCCCATCCGCTTGCATCTTTCACTAACGGGGTGTGGTGCCAACTGGCAAAGAGAAATACAGGGTCACGATCACTGACATGGAAAGTGGCTTTGCTGCGATGAGGTGGCAAACTGATAATTAGTGCAGTGGCTATGAATGTGCATATGCGTCCAAATGACTGAAGAATAAGCTGCCTTCTGTTTATTTTCAGGCTATAAAGTATCAGAGGAAAAGGTGCCTATAGTGAGTTGTAAGCCCAATTTCCAATTGTCACATTAAGTGAGGTGCATTCCTATCTTACTCCTTTTGTTTACTCAATAACACCCTTGTAGCTTTTTTATAGAGCTTACTTAATTGTATTTTATTGGCTTGGGGCAGGGGAATGGTGACTGAACTTCCTTTAGTTTTAATAATTCTATTCTCTTTGCCTAGACTATATCCTGCCCATTGCCTCTGCCAACTTGAATTTGCTGTATACTTATCCCACAGTTCCCCTAGAAATGGGCTAAAGGCACTCAAAAATTTTTAATTGAATTGGATCCAAAGGAAAAGTGATGAAAATCAATCTTTTTGGTGGGAAAGACCTGAATTTAACTTCTAAATCTTTCACTTATTAGTAGGAGACATTTCAGGCTTCACTGATTCTCAAATGAAAAAAAAAAAAAAAAAAAAGATATGTTTTGAGTACCATCCCAAACTGTGTTCTCCTAAAATAAAATTTCAGAAAATGAGAAAACTTACAAAGAATTTAAGGAGGGAACTGGATTCTTGATGAAAGACTACTAAAAGTAAGAAATTCATTCCAAAAAAGGTAATACAAACAAGAAATTACATAACGAACAATCAGATCCGGCTTGCATTTCTTCAGACTGTGTTGTAGACCAAATTGGTTTTAGTGTCTCATTTATGTGACAGATGGTGTGACAACTTATTGAGCTGATAAATTGTTTTCGGTGATTTAATCACGGTGCAATCATCTTACTGTATTTCTGCTCCCTTAATTTGAAACAGATTCAGCCCTTTGTTCAGATAGTTTCCTGTATGCTCAGTGCTAGTTAGCAGGCTGGGCTGTCGCCTTCAGACTCTCTGTCCACGCTGGACTCTTGGAGACAACAGCATGCTTATGTCACAAGCCACATCTGTCATGGTGCCATTTGTGTTTCTTTTCAGGTTAATAGTATCTGATGGAGGCACCAGGTCTCCTTCTTTTAAAAGCCAGGAGTCTGAGTAGCAGTTTAAGAAGAGGTGCTTCAAAGATCAAAACCAGGCCTTGTGACAATGACATGTGGGATCGTGAATTGGGAATGGCAGTGTCAGATCTCTCCTACACGAGGAAACAGCTCCTGACTAGCAGGAAGGGACACAGGGTGTTATCAGCCCCAATTAGGGAGAGGCAAGATTTCTAAGGTAGCTATACTAACTGCAGAGTCGCTACAGTTCTGTAAAGAATTGTAGGAAAAAAAAAAGAACACTCAGGATGTCACTTTACAAGTAGATACACTCTTCCAGTGAGAGAATAAGTATGTGGCTTTCTCTGAGCCTAAATTTAGAAGGCTATTTTTGTTCTGAATAGGCTAGATATTTATAATTTGTGATTAGGATAGCTATTAGGGCAAGAATTAAGAACTAAAATGTAGGCTTAGTTAATAGTTAATAATAGCCACGTATATATCTAGAGAATTTATTTAAGAGATTTTGATTTTATATATATATATATATATATATATATATATATATATATATATGGCAATCATGTATATTAATCCAATTTAATCCTGCTTAAAATGGGCTAGAACTTTTAAATCATTGATTATGCAATGATAAACACAAGACACTTACTTTACATTTTTTCTTCTTTCTTTCTGTTTGCAATACTAGAGATAGAACACAGGGACTTTGCACTGATCTACAGTCTCAGTCCACTGTATTTTACTTTATCTTTTGAGATAGAGTCCCGTTAAGTCACTAAGTTGCCCAGTTTGGGCTTGAACTGGAGATCTTCCTGTCTCTTTCTCCAAGAGCATGTAATTGCAAAGATGAACCACTGTGCCCAGCTCGTTAACCACTCTTCTGACACATAATATGGTATCACTCCCACAACACTGAGCATGACCACGATGTGGTAGCCTTAGCGAGGATAAATTGTTTACAGAGCTGTGCCGCTAGTTTGGGTGGATAATAGAAGTTGTTTTGCATTCATACCTATGTTGGTTAGGGTCTGAAGGCAGAACTAATAGAAAGTACATATACATACAAGGAGAATTCATTTGGAGGCCTTACAGGTCTGAGGAGCGAGCATCCACTTGGCCTCCTAGGTGTGAGAGCTGTGTGAGGAGGGGAGCAAGTCAGTGTCCGGGTGTGGTGGTGAAGGCTAGAGCTCTCCGGGGAGAAGAAGCTGTAATGATTTTCCTTTCTATTTAGTTCAACCTTCAGTCTGTTGTTGGCTGGGCCTTGGATGTGGGTGTTCTCTCATTTGCTGGCCCACAAGTCAATCAAACACACCTGCTCTCCCCTTGGGCGTTTAATAATCCCTCCAATACCTGACTGAAAAAAAAAAAAAAAAAAAACTTTCGTTTCTAGCTGCTTCTCAGACTGTGGACCCCAGCCCTTCGCTTTAGCTGTCTGATAAGTGAGAGCTCTTGCGAACATGCTTAAACTCTTGTGGGCTCAGGCTCACTTGTATTGTCACCATCATATGTGAGGTCGCTATGAGGCCAAATGAGGCAAAATATACAATATCGTAGCATACTGGTGCATAGTGCTTTGATTTAAGTCAAACTGTCTTTTATATTAAAAGTTTCAGTCTGTTGACTAAAGGCTAACATTTCTTTTCAACGGTGTAAATAATATATGCTCCGAATTTTAAAACTGATGTCTCACATTTCTGTAGTGTCTCTCTTTTTGAAACAGTAAAGCCTGGTAGGTATATGCATAGAAATATAAGAACATGTTCCCGCGTAGGTAAGCTTTCTATCCAACTACAGTCATCTGAGAGACTAATCGTCCAGTTAAAGTCTCCTTCTCATTTTTCTCTTTTGTTGCCTGAAAGGTAGAATTCATAAAAGGAAAAATTAAAGTTAAAAACTAACTGAATATAATCTTAAGACGAGGTTATGCATAGGTGACAAAAATGCACAGGAAATGAAATCTTATAAATAAATTCAGTAATGCTTGTTAATGGAAACAAGTTCTTTTTGTCCCATAGTTACCCTTTTTAATATTTGCATTGGACATGGGGAACTGATGCATATGCATATTGCATTTTAATCATTTTCACCGCCTCTTCTACTTCCTGTCCACTCTGCCTCCCCCTCAGAATGTCCCTCTGTTCTCTCAACAAAATCTTTTTAATGGAAATATTTTCAGATCAAATAGCTAAACATAAATCCAGCGCAGAGAATCACAGCTTCAGATCTGCTCATTAGTTTTTCTTCTGAAGTGCAGACTTGTGATGTCAGCAAACATTTTCCTAAGATTGGAGGCATGGAAGTTACAGATAAACTAATGAGAAGCACACATAAGGAAGTCTAGAACAGTTCCTGTGTTAGAATCATTTCCTGTGTGTCTGGGAACGTTCAGAATGGGAAGCTTGTTGTAATTTTAGATCTTCATCATGGCTGGACTTATGGAAAAATCGATCTAGTTGAGTAAAATTAGAATGATGTAATCTTGCTGATAATTTCATGCCTATCACTTGCGCATACTTCACTAAAAATCTGATGGAATCAAACACAATTTTGAAGGAAGTAATAATATCTGTGGTTTAGACTGCAGTTTATAACAATGAAAATTGAATTAAAAGGGAAGATAGCAAACTTTATTGGTTTCTGCTGTAATACTGTACACAAGCAAACTAAATTTAATTATCTCTTTGACTAAACAATGCCAAATCATGTTGGTATTGTATTTATATTCACTCTTCTCTTACTAAATGGTGAATGCACAATCACGAAGTATGATTATACCCCTTTTTTCGCTTTTAGAAGGGAAATGAAGTGGTATGTATATGTCACCAATTGAAAGATTTAAAGATGAAAAAGAAACTTAGCAGGCAATATGTATGCTGGGAAACAGCAATGATAGATATAAGGTAAAAGTATGACTATGCTTTACACAACTTCATACCATGATTCATCTGTGAAAAACAAAATAGGGCACAAATTATCGTTGATCTAGTGACCAAGTAGAAAGAGATCCATTATTACTCCCTTTTTCATTTAAGAACGTGCAGTTTATTTTCTAGGATGTGATAGCTACCTCTGAAAATATTCTCAGCTTTGGAGAAGGATACAAAATTATTTGCCCTTGTATTAAAACTCTGCAACCAGTAATCATCATTTGTCAAGTTGAATGAATTAAGAAGCACCTAGCAGATGGGGAGGGCATGTTTTGCTTGTGTTGTGGGTCACTGGCATGTAGTCCAGCCAAATGAGGGAAGAATACTCACCCCCAGTGTAGGTGGCACTAAGAAATATACTTGTAGCTTAGACAGATAGGAAAGATGAAAATTGTTCATTCCTTTTAGAAAAAACACAGCCTTTGCCCTCAGCCCTGGATGTGGATCTCCCGCACTGATACACTCAGCTGTTCCACAATGAGCTTCTGGACTTGTGACTTTGGACTGGTGCTGCACCCTTGATCCCCTTGCTCTGCACGCTTCATCTTGGGCTGGCGTAGTGCTGCCCCTGGCCTCCTTGCCCTCAGGTCCCACCTTGGGCTGGTGGTGCGGCGCGTCCCTGGTCTGCTTGTCCTCTGGTCTCACTTTGGACTTGTGTAGCATCCATGTTTCCCAGGTTCTGTGGCTTCCATCTTTTCATCTGAGCAGCTATGGGCTCCTTTATTTCTCCAATGTATATAATTCTTGGACTCTTCTTTCTGACCTTGCAGACTCCACACATCTGATTGTATAAGCCTACCTAATAAATCTCCATATGTAATTTCAAGCATAAATATTTCTCTATTAATTATGCTTTTCTAGAAAACCCTAGCTCATACAGGCCCAACAAATTATGTAAGAACACAACTTTTCTGGATATTAAGAGATCAGAGAAATTCCCTTTGTGACTCTTCTTAAGTCTAATTAATTGCAACAGAAATTTGTACCATGGTGTGATGGCAAGCAATTATAATGACTTCATTAAGCAATTTACACAATAATGTTATGTATAAAGTACAGTGGAGATATAACAGAATAACACTTAGTAAGCTTCAAAGACTAAAAGAGATCTGTGTCCAATTAACTATGAATTATTCTTTAAAACTGATATATTGTCTAGCAGAACTTCCTGGGTATTGAAGCAAAGAAGAAAAGCAAATTCGAGCTATATAGAGACGTGAGGGAAAGGAACGGTCAGCAGTTCTAAGTAGTGCAGGTCTGTGGTGTCGCCAGCTTTGTGTGGGCAAGAAGGAAGTCCGAACATTAGAGACCAGAAGGTCTTGCAGTGAGAACGATAATTGATTTGCTTAGACACTAGAGCCACTGATAATAAGATGTGTAAATTCTCAAGGATAGGAAAATACTGGAAAGGTTGGAGAAAAAAAAACAACTTAGAGGAACAGAAAGAGAACTGGTGTAATAGGGTGGGAGGAGATAACACAGACCTTGACCTAGGGCAACGACAACAACAGAAGAAGCTGTGAGTGGATCTGGGAGATATTTGGGTGCTCCAATAGTCATCCATCACAGAAGAAAGCATGAAGTTTGTCTTTCCTAAGCTATTCTAATTATACACTATCTTTTTCTCCTGGGAAGCAGAATCTCTTTGCAATAGGTCTGCATAATTTTATAAATTTTAGTCCCTTGGGGCAGCATCTTCCCTTATTCAAAATTTTTTTCTTCCAGGGTAGGCTGGAGTTAGAAGGAAGGGATCTTGTCTATTTTTTTCATCTTTTTTCTCCTCTTTTTCTCCTGTTTGATTCCTTTATCTACAAGTCACCGAGCGTTAAGGAGAGGCAACATGTGCTTATTTGAACAATGTAAGTCACTACAGGCCGGCACACTATTCCATTTCTTTTAGACACTATGTTTCAGAGCAGAGATGCCAAGCTGTTTTTCCGGGGTGGGGCAAGTATTGAGGTTTTTGTGGTAGAATCACAACAAGGAACCCCACAAATTTCCTAAGTTGAAACAAAATATAATTTCTTTCCAAAATTTAAAAAATTATCTTAGAATTATAGAGCTTCATGAATGAGATCCTTCAGGAGTTAGTTGTTTGGTTTTGCTGCTTCTTTTTTCAAGTATAGGTAGTTATGTTACTACAGTAAATAATGATGTGGATTTCAGAGTCTTTGAACAGTGTAATTTTTGTGAATTGTATAAATAAAATTCACACAGTGTAGATGTTTTATGTAGTAGCAAAGATTCTATACTGTTGATACTCTATGATCAAAGGAGTGATTTTTACCCTCTGATCCTAGTATCATTTTTTATGGCTTGGGAACTTGGCAATTAACCCCATAAATTATTTTATTAGTGTCCACTAATTTGAAAAATATTAGATGGTTAGATAAGTTCTTAGAGGAAATAATAAATCTAATAAATATACCTTAGTAACCATATCAAGTTACATATTTATGCCTTGAAATCTAAATCCCTCATTAAGCTTTCTTTAAAGTTCATATACAAAGTTAGAACATAGTTCCGAGTGATATTTTCATTTTATGTGATTTTTTTTTAACTAGGAAAAAATCATAGGGTTTTTCTTACCTTCCCCCACCTTTACTGAGTGAGATTAAATTACAACAGCTCATAAAAAGACAGAAAATTCATTCTTATTGGATTTATTTTTTTCTTTTAATTTCTTTAAAATTCTCAGCCAATTTAACCGGATTTTTATAAGAAGCTTATTCAAATTAAATGCAGACAGAAACTTTCCAATTTTGTTATTACCTCAATTCACAGGCAAATATTTCTCACCTATTTAAGGCAATTCTTCCACTAATAAAAATTAATTTTCTATACCACTTTAAGACCTGAAGCTTTGATTCACATTTATTCATTTTTACATTTTATTCATTATATATACAAAATTTAAAGTGCTGGATTATAAAACCTGTAGGCATTTTATTATCTATTTTATATAACTATCTAAATCAGATAGTTACATATAAGTTACTGAGACACCTGCAGGTTTTAGGAAGGACAGAATTACATAAGTATACATGGTCAGTTTTTTATATGTAAATTCTTAGGCGGGGTCTCTACTGCAGTAAAATAGACCATGTGTTTTCAGTATTTTTAGTGTAATTTTGTTGTTATTCAGTTGTATTCTTGAGTGGGGATTGAGTCAGTAGGTCTTTCCGTGATGCACAGGCTGAATTCAACTTGCCCTTCTTCCTGTCTCATATTCCCAAGCAGGGGATTACAGGCGTGCACAGCCACACACAGGTCAGTATTTTATTTTGTTCTTGAATGTCACAACTCACGTTAGCTTTTTCAGCTGCTAGACTTTTAGTATACTTCCCATTACTATAACAAAATCATTGAGTTACTTAAAAGAGAAAAGTTTATTTTGGCTCACAGCTTCAGGAGTTTATGCCCATGGTTGCTGGCCTGCTGACTGGGGCCTGTGCTGGCTCGGTACACCCTAAGAAGAGCTTGTGGCCAAAATAAACCTCTTCTACTCACAGTGGGAGGGAAACAAAAAAAGAGAAAGAAAGAAAGAAAAAGCCTCAATATTTCTTTCCAGGAGCAAGCTCCAGTTCCGTTGTTCCCTTCCACGAGGTTCTACTTCTTGAACATTCCAACATCAATCAACAACATCAAACGAAAGACCATCAAACCTTGAATTACACAGGTCTGTGGGGCAAATTAGAGTATCAGACTGACCTTAGATGTTCTCCTAGTTTTCATAAGTTAATGCTAATCCTGCCCTCCAAAACTGATGCAATTTGGTATCACCAGAAACCCCTAGTTAAGGAAAGAAGTCTAGTTTTTCAAAATGTCATTAATGTCCTGTTCGCTTTCATTTACCTACTGTTATCTTTCAGGTAGTTATCAGCTTGTCTATGTGGCCCTCTATATCTATAGAGAACTCATAGTTTTTAGTTTTACTCTTGATAAGTCATACTGTAGATAACACAGGATGATAAAAATTAAATCGCATAAAGCTAAAAAACATGATTTTCTATGTTAGAGGTTACATTAACATGGATTTTCCTGTGAGTGCTTTGAGTACATAAGCTACATATATTTTATTATCATTCCAAGCCCCCTTGAATCACATGGAGAAAGTGTTATGAACATAAAACACTTTTAATCCGTGTAGAAAAGCAAATGGTGTACAGCTTTGAAGGTACTGATGTTTTATCATGGATCAAAATAAGATATCAGCCCCACAAAAGGCTCTTTATTTGACACTTGCAATGTGCCTAGTGCATTTTAGCTGTACCATAAGTATAAAATACACAAGGGGTCTCAAGAATATAATCAAAAGTTAAAGAATATTAAAATTAGGAATATAGAAAAAGAACACATTAAACTTTATGTTTTAGGTACATATTGAGTAATGTTTTTTAATATTCCATATTAGTTTTATAATACTTAAACATATTAGGTTAAATAAAACATACAATTAAATTAATTATACTTATTTCCTGCTTTACTAATGTAGCTTCTGAAGCATTTTAAATTACATATATGGATCACAGCATATTTGTGTTGGATTGATGCCGCCCACATTTTGGTGGATCTTCTGTTTGCTGATTCACATGTTGGTCATTTACAGACACACCTAGAACCATGCTTTACTAGGTTTATCTACTAGGCATTTCTTAATTTATTCAATTCCTACAAGACGTTTTTCTTCTTGGACCAGGAATGGTCTGGCAAAAAAACAGCTACACACAGCATCACAAACGAATCAAGGTTCTTCAGAAGAAATCGAGGAGGGAGTTTATATCGTTCCAGGCCATATGCCTTTAATCTAATCCTCCACATGCTTGTCCTGTACCACACATTGATAGTACCCCTCCTGAGCAGGCCCCATCTCTTGACAGCAGACCAACATTCACGGCTTTTGGGGGTACATTCCAGATCCAAACTACAACGAATGCCACTGACCCCTAAAAGATCCATGTCCGCTTCCTTAAGCAAAACGCATTCACTTCCTCTCTAAGAGTTACTGAAATCTTAACAGTTCTACCACTATCAGAAAGTTTAAGCCCATAGTCTCCTCTGAAACTGAAGACGAACTATCAGCTGTGAGCTACTATGAAAACCAAAGAAAAGTTAAACACTTTCAACATACCGTGGCACAGAGTAACTATTCCCAGTAAAAAAGGGGAAGAACAGGAGGATGGAAAGCAAATGAACAAAAAGACAAGAACAAAACTCAGCAAGGCAAGCATTAGATCTTGTAGTTTCATTAAATCCTACAATTGTTTGTCTAAAACCTGAGGTAAACTGTGGTGAGATGTGAGTTTCAAAGGGCTTGGGGGAGGGTGACCTCATCCTTATAGCTGTGACTCTGACTCTGTGGTTTTTTTTTTTTTTTTTTTTTTTTTTGGACTGGCTCTGCTCATAACCTGTGGCTTTCCTCTGCAGATGGTCCATGTTCCTGCATCTTCAAATTTCCAGGTCTCCACCGCACCTTTAGCTTCATGTGCACACTTTCATGTACTCTTCTTTCCTGAGCACACTGCCTGGTCTCCAAGACCTGGGTGGAAGCTTCCATGACTCTAACTTTTGCATTCTGCATGCCTATGATATCAGCGACATGTGATGTCACCTATGGCTGCTGGTGGCTTGAAGAGTAATCTGAATCTCTTGAGCCAAGGATGCAGAGGACTCTTGAGTTCTTATATATCTGAAACCTTTGATGATTCACTTTTCTCACCTGCCGTGCAGGATATAGTAGAGCTCTCCTTTCAAAGCGCAGATCTTTGTCTTTGCATCCTTGAATGGGTAAAATGTGGGGTCTTGCTAGTTCGTGCCTTCAAGAGTCATTTATTCTATAGTCCTAAAGCGGAGTACGACTTTCTAATACTAATCTCTGTATCAATTATATGCTCTATTACCATAACTTTGCAGTTTCTTTCATTATGGCAAAACTTCAAAATCTTTACATCTTTTGGAGCTGCCATTTTGTTCTGCTTTTCAGTGTAAAAGTTGGAATCAGCACCCACGTGACGGCATGAACACAGGGCTGCCTTGGAACTTTCTTCACCAGATTATATAGTCCACTGCCCTAAATCTCTTTTTCAGACAGCGTCATGTCAGGGGCAACATGCCAATACACTTTTTGCCACGGCATAGCATGTACAGTTTCTAGACCAGTTGCCAATAGCATCCTCCGTCCTATCTGAAACTTCTTGAACATGTCCTTTTGCAATCCATACTTCTACAAGCATTCTGTTTTTTAAGAGCTCTGACTAGAATCTTCCACCAACCTCACCTTACAGTGTTCTAAGTCTTCTCTAGATGGAATTTTCAAATCTTTCCAAAGTTCTTCTGGGACCAAATCTCACAGGCTTCTAAATCACGTTTTTGAGTAAACTCAAAACAATGAGCCCACTTCTGGTACCACTTTCTACCTTATTTACTTATTGGTTGTTGGGAAACATTGCCCAAGACTCACAAGTTAAAGGAGAAGTAGAAGTATTTAAGTCAGAGTTTCGGAAGGTATTGGGCAGCTGGCAGTGGCATAAGGGTGTGGCACAGAACTGCTGCACACAGCATTACAAAAAGAAGAATCAGGGGCCTCCAGAAGAAGTTAGGAGTTTATATCCTTCTAGGCCATATGGCTGTAATCTAATCTACCCCACATCTGTCCTCCACCACATGTCTGTAAACTCCCTTCAGAGCAGACTCTCCCTCTTGATAGCACATGGAATCCATAGGTATTTCCTTGCATCCAAATGCATGAGGCTTTTCAGGGACATCTCATGTACAAACTACAACACACCCGTAAGACAACATACATTGGCTATGTAGTTTACTAAGGCATTTAAAAGTGGTTTAGTACAGTTACCATAACAAAATACCACAGATTAGGTAGTCACCTCAAAATTTATTTTCTCAAACCTGGAGGCTATTGTAGAAGTCCTGGACTAAGGGGTGGGATGAGGTTGCTGTCTCCAGTGCTATAGGACACGTGCATCATTATTAAATGTTTATATAATTGTGTTCCTCAGCCTGAAATGTTCTTCCTACTTCCTCTCCTCCTTCAATTCTTCACTCAAATTACCTTCTCATGAGGTCATATTTTTCTGCCCACATATAATTTGTATTCCCCTCCTAACTTTCCTTGATTTATATTTTTCTCTGAAATTTTTAACAATATGCCTTCTATTGATATTATATTTTCTCATCTGTTTTATTTGTTTTTGTCACAAATATTTAATTTTTTTCTGCTTTATTGATTAAGTTCCTCCATTTAGAACACTGTTTGTCAGTTGCAGGTGTTCAATATGTACTTTGAGCAAAAGGAATTTTAAAAAATAAAATTCAATTTGAATTTTTTTCCTTTAGTTTCACTTGTTCTTAACATGTGTAAAAACAATACAAAACAGTGGACAAGTGAACAGGTCCTGGAGACAAAAAAAAAAAAAAAAAAAAAAGGAATTATGCTAGGCTGCCTGCCAGTGGTTGATCACAGATAAGAGGTTTTCCACCTAAGTCTCAGGTCAAGGTTCTGAGCGGAAACTAATTACCTACTTAAATAATTGATGAAATTGAATAGGTTAAACACTTAGTGGAGTGGTATTATATTGTGTTTCCTAACACAAATCTCTTCTCAGAGAGAAGTTACAATTGATGAACTAAATCTGCTTGGGAAAGCTTAGGAATGGGAGCTGTCATAATTGACAAATGATTGTAAGGTTCGTATAATCTGTCCTTATATAATAAAGGCATCAGCTATTATCTTTATTTTCTGTTTCATTGCATGATTATCATCTTTGAAAGCAGTAAAATTATGGAAATTTATGCATCTTATTTTGGTTTCAAAGCTGAAAATAAGTAAATATTTACATGATATGTTTTTGCTATCATTAAAATCGTATTTTAGTCATATATTAATACTTTTTATTTTATCATTTCAATGTCTGCCTTTGCCTTTTATTTTCAAAGTTTGATATTTTTTCAGTGAAGAAACAAAGGGTTGGTTGGGTGAACGTAATATGGTGGTGATAACATTGCATAACTGAAAGAATTTCTGTCTGAAAGCACATTTCTCTCTATTACACAACCCTGACTATTGTTTTAAAACTAATGATGGATTACAATCTTGGTAATGATGAACTTTGTCCTCCTGCTGGGAAGGTACTTTTTTGCTCAATTGTCTTCTAGTAACAGTAAGGATGGACCCATTGGTGCTTTGCGAAGATTCCTCTTGATTTAAATTGGCTTGTATTTGTGAGACTGCATTTGAATTTATAACTTAACAAACTGCAGCAAATGATATGAAAGAACGTAACTCACATATGATCCACGCTTTCCTCACAATGCCTACACAATAATCATTCTTCTAAAGCTTTTATATTTCCTGAGACGAGCTTTCTTCCTCTTGCTTTTTCCTGAAGAAGGAAGTGCTTATAATCTCACCTCTTAAATTACATTTTAAGGCCCCACAAACCATAGTAAAGGAAGGCACAGAGTCAGCACTAATTTCATAAACTATCTTTAAAGAAATTAATTGCAAACCTAACTTATTTTTCTTTTTAGAGAGAAGTTGTAAAGAAATCCCATAAATTTTGAAGGAGGAATAAATTCTTTCTCAAAAGGGGTGAGAACTGCAGTAAACTGTTAAAATAGCCCAAATTAAACTTGACTGGAATCTCCTATAAAATCAAACCAAGAAAAAGGGTAGTAAATATTATTCTGAAGAACAAAAATCAGTATCTCTTCAGCAATAAAACCAATTAAAATATAATATATATATTGTATAAATCATTCAGTCAAGATACACAAAAATTAATTATATCAAGCAATAGTTTCATGGGACTTATTTGATATATTTTCTCAAGCTTAATTTTTGTAATTGGAAAAATATTGATGTTTTTTCCTGAACCTAATATATCCTGGAAAAATGATTAAATCAAGAGGTTCTTAAAAGTAGGGTCACCTTCCTTATAGCCATAGGAGAAAAAGAACATAGTTACTTTTCAAGATTTTTAGTGTTCTTATAAAAGCGACATCTCCGTATTTGACAATTTCCTCTCTATTTCCCAATATGGTATTTCTCCCTTTGACAGTCACTGGGTGGTTAGAAATTCAAATTAACTGTGGCTTTACCCATTGAAAACGATGACCTTTATATCTCCACTGCAACAATTGTACCAAGTTTTAACATGCTCATGCAGGTACATTTGTTGATTGAAAAACCTCATGAAAAAAGAAATATGGAAAATTCAGACTTACATTGCATTCTTAAATTATTTCTCTTTGACTGGTTGTTTGTCATATTTAGGGCATTTTTCTGCCTACATTTTGTGAATCATCAAAACTCAACTAAATGTTCAGGAAACTTACTGATATAGCGTCCTCTAAAATCAAGATATTGGAATCATTCTAGAGAGTCAGAGACCTGAATATGAGTCTCACCTCTTCCACATGCTATCAATTTCCCTGCCACTCAGATGCCTCTTCATTAAAATGGGAGCAATATATTTACTCATTTTCATAATAATGATGAAAAGATTTGCAGAATTGGAGCACATGAAGAATTTGGGGGATATTGTGGTTCGAATATGTTTTTTCCCCACCAAAATTCACATTGAAGCTTAGTCCTCAATGTGTCAGTGTTGGGAAGTGGGTGATGCTTGGGTCGTGAAGGTTCAGTTTTCATTAATGACTTACAGCATTTTTCTCTAAGAGTTGTGTGAGGTATTATGACAGTCTGCCTCCCTTTCCGCTCTTTCTACATGCCACTTGCTATTCTGCTTTCATGTCCAGAGTAGCATGAAGTCTTCACCAGCATCCAACTTGATGGTGGTGCTGTATTTTTGGACTTCCAGATCATGAGCCAAAATATTAAATTACCAGATCTCTACTAGATAAATGGAAATAAACTAAAATAGTCACAAATGCAAAAAACTCTAAAAAAGGCAAATCGGTGTTTATTAATTATGATAATAATTATGAACAATAACATTACTTACCAATATTCTGGTTTTTGGATATCAATAATATCTCTAGACCTTAGCTGTCTATAAAATTATGATCACTGGATTAACTCTTCTTAAATAACTTTTCCATCTCTAAAGTGACTGTGACTCAGACAAAGCCAGAATGGGAAGACTTATTGCATGAATTCCATACAGTTATTTGTATAGTTCCTCCCATTACTAAATAGAAAATGTGACTGAAGTGATCTAAATAGTGGGAAGGGCACTTGAGATTTAGAGAGCAATGTATCTGTATTTTAGACTCAACTTTATCATACCTAGCTCTGTCATTTTGCCAAGTCACACACACACACGCACACACACGTGCACACACTGATATGCCCTACAAGTCTCTATTACAGGTGCATTATAATGAATGAAAATGTAGCCTATTTTTTGATATCCATCAAAAATTGAATGATTTAAGTAGGTATCACAAACCTCCCACAGAATTCTAAGACTTTTTTTTATTCTACAAATCTTCCATATACTCTAACAATTGGATGCCATGGCCAGTACTCAAAATGTTAACAATGTGGTTTAAAACATGACATGTAATACAGATTATATGCTACATAACACTTCTATAGAAAAATCTTTTAATTTGCTTCCAAGTCAATGTAGATAGAGAAAGAGTGAGGACCCAGAGTAACTTCCAGAACTGGTAAACAAAAATATAAGACAGGAATTATGTAACCTACAGCAAGTTCTTTGGCTAAGTTTGTAACTTTTGGTAACCTTCAATTTGTATGTGCTTTCTTTGGATTTTTAAGTCTGTCCAATTTTGTCTGGTTTTGGAACATCTTCTCTTGAGGTCAAACAGTTCTTTTGAAAAACTGACGAGGTCTTCCAGTCCACTCTCGTGAGCTAGAGCTATCCGTTCACACCTAACTTTATTTTTTCAAAACATGTATAAATTAAAATTGTAATAATTTATGATGAGTGCTCTACAGTTATTTTTGTGATGCTTCATTTGATCCAAGACTTGAAAATCTCAATAATGTGGTTTGCTGTGATGGATTATTGGCTTTCATAAGAATATTTTCTATCCTAATGCAGGAAAATTCCATGCAGTTTATTTAGAAACCTCAATGCAATATTGTTTGCCAACATTACTATTTTTGAATCTTTAATATTATTTATTTTTGCCTGTTTTTAATTTTTTTCATCTTTGACTTTTGTTTTTGTGTCCTGTGATGAGTTAAGTAAGCATATATATTTTATTTCAATCAAAATTGCCAAGACTTGTGCATTACATAGCTTTTTCTGTTCATTCATTCACCAACAAAAGTTGAAATTGGTAAAGTTTATTTGCATATTTTTCTTGGACAAATTGATTTATGTAAGAAATTGTTTTTCTCTGAATATTAACAAACTTTACTTTTGCTTAGATATACAAATAGATAACCTAGATATTTTACTTGATGTAATATGTCCCTTTTCTTAAAAACTCTAGTGGTTTCTCTAATATAAGAAACCCAGAATACAGTCATTTCACAGAGTTAATTGAGTAGATAGTAGGAATGAGAGGGGAAGGAGAAAGTGTAAGAGGCTCAAAAAGAGAGAAGGAAAGGGTTTGTAATTTTGACATGTTACATACATGCACAAAATACTCAAGTTCAATGTAAACATGTATCACATACATGCATATCAGTAAAATGAGGAGAAGCTCTCTTCACAAATACACAAAACTAAATACCCTCCTTGTTCCCTGTACTGTGTGTTTTATTTAAAACAATTAAATATTTAGAGATGTGAAGAAAGCCTGTTCCCTTCATTGACCTCCTATAACTTTTTATAGAATCATTCAATTACCTCCATCATATTAACTTACCCATTTTTCTATCTTACATTTAAAATATTTCCAAATTGGTTGGGTTAATTTTTCCAAACTTGATCATTGTTACTTTGAAACCTAAAACCACCTTTGACAAGCGTACCAGCCATAGCACTGATAGTGTCTTATTCAAGTACAGTCCTGAGTAAGATCTTGTACTACTTGGTACTCATCCACCTCATCAGAAAAACGCAAAATAAATTTTACTTAGAGAAAATGTTCTAGCTTGGGAATGGCAAAATATTTTAAAAATATACCTTAAACTTACGCAATGCACTCATACATCTTAACAGTTACTCTGCACATGCATAGTCCCTTTCACAACCCCAATTTCTTCACGCAGCTTTCCAATCATCTGTGGCACTGCAGTGCGTCGTGAGTTCTTCAGAGCGGCCCTAGAGACCTAGGACCTAGGCACAGAGACCCAAGAGAGTTCATAAAACCCCAGACTTTCTTCTTTCATGTCTCTTAAAAAATTAATTTATCCCTTGTCTTATATTCTTAGTAACCCATCTTCTTAAGATATATACGGTTGAAGGAATTATATTCCTAAACAACATTTGTGTTATTTAGGTTTCTGAAGTTAATGTCTACATTTAAGAAATAAGATTAGCTTCATATCCTTTTCAGATCAGTTATAAAAGAGAACTTTTAGCAGATAGGTTGTTTATTATTTCAAGAATCACAGTCTATGATGTAGTTATTTACCATTCGATATGTGCTGATGTGCTCCAAAGATCACTGACATAAATATGCTACATTGTAGACTGTAGGAAGGTTTTGGCAACTTTACCCAGGTAATGGATGTCTGAATAACAGCAGGCATACATCACAGAAATCTTGAACTTAACCCGTGTTTATACAAGAGGTTCTCTGTTCAGAGGAGAAAAAAAAAGTATGTATGGCTGATACTTTAAAGGAAAGACAGCTGGTCTAACCAGGCATTCAGTTGAGTCCAGGAGAGGAGTTGAGCCTTTCAGGTATCCACCGGTTGTCCTTGTACATGTAAGCAGTGAGTCGTCTTTGATCTAGGGAGTGTCAAAGCAGCCAGGGTGTACTGGATGACATGTTGGCCTTACAATCTGATTTGGCCACAAACTTTGAAAATATGATGGGAGGCACTGATTTCAATCTTCCCAAGATTTTGAGAAGAGAAGAATATATTTCAAGGAAGAACTGAACTCAAAAGCAGGGTAGGACATCAGGAACAAAAACAAAGTTTTAGAAAGAAGAAAGATGTTACAAATATATCAAATTATAACAAATGTCATGTTCTGTTTTAGATTCCACCAATGAAACAATCCAAACATAACCATGAATACTCAGCACCTCTCTCTCTCTCTCTCTCTTTCTCTCTCTGATTTTTCCATCAGGACATTCTTACCCTCCTGCTTTTTTTTTTTTTTTTCCTGTAGCAGGCTGGCACTGAACTCACTATGAGCCCAGGCAGGTTTTGAAGACACAGTAATCCTCAATCCTCATTACGTAAGCCTCTCCAGTGCTGGGACTACAGGTGTGAGCTGTGCCCAGTTTACATGTTGTTGAGGCATCAAATTCAGGACCTTGCACTTGCTAGGCAAATATTCTCAGTTGTGCTATTATTCCTCCAGCCCCTATCCTTTATTCTTAAATTCTGGTGTTCTAGATCTCTCTTCCCTTCAAATAGTTCTCATTTTAGCTGTTTGTGGAGATAAGCTCATTGTTGTCCAGATATGAATGATCAAAATCACTAGTAATAATTTGATAACAGGATTCTTGAGTTTCTAGTGTAAATACATTGAACTTAGGGGAAAAAAACAATGGATTTAAAGCCTTTTTAAAGAATTTCAAAATTTATGTTAAATGTGTAAAAACTTCATGACTAATACCAAAGACTCAACAACCTCCCCACCCCCCTTTCCATTTTCCTTTATATAATCCCCTATTTCATGACATTACCTTTCACTACCCCTTGTCAGGTAGGTCACTTTAGTTTCTTCAGATAAATCATTTTCAAAGTTGAATTTCACTCTCTTTCATCTAACTGTGAGTTTCTTCTGCTAAAGTTTAGCTCAGTCATAAAAACTTTCTCTAACAATGGCTGCTCTGGAAAAACCTTTCTGTTTCCAAATTTCTACATTCTTGTTGAGCCAGCTCATACAGTTTCATCCTTGCCAGTAGGCTGCTTTGAAATAATGGAAGACCAACTATTTAACTATGAGATTTTTATATTGAAAGCTCTACTTAGGTGCTAAACATGTCTTACCCTTTCCAGCCAACATGGGGAACAGATGGTTTTGGCAACTGGGACCCCCTGCAGCAGTGAGGGAGGCACCCCTGCTCTTGTCTATTCTCCTTCTGCATGACCCCCAGGCCCATCTCGTCACTTTATACCATCCATGGCGCTCAGCAGAAAATAATGTGTGTGGTGGAGGATGCCAATGAAAATACCAACTGTCTTGATAACAAAATGAAATGGCAATTTTCCTAGGATTTAAAGATATTCTTATTGTGTATTTCATAATGTTCTTAAAATCTGGAATGAAAGGTGGTAACCACAAAAGGCATTTGGGGATTCACCATATCGTCATATTTACATGATATCTGAGAGTCTTAGGACTAGGCAAACCAGCTAATATTTGAAATGCCAGACATTTCTACGTTTAGCCTAGGTCATTGCAGAGAGAACTTTTGCACCATTCTGAGCCCCACCTCTGATCCTTGGCAGAAATCCACAGGGGTGCAGGATGCGGGAGGAAAAGAAGATGGGCTAAGTGTCTGTGGAGTGACACCAGAACAATGGCTGCAAGACCTGCCGCGCTAACAACGATGGCATGAATTGTGAACCCAAAATACCCATCCGAGTCAAGTGGCTCACCACAAAATAATGCATGGGAGCCAATTAGACCACGAGCAAGACACAGAATCCACAAACGCACCGTGCACATTTTCTTAAGCCACTTACCTGGGAAAGACAGATCGTAATTGCAAAAACGAGGCCAGGAAAGTGCTTACTCTGTGACCACAGCGGGGAATTTGGCAAGGTGCTAGCTGTGCGAAGAATGAGAAAAAAAGACGAGTGATTACATATCCCATGTGCACATCCAGTTTACTGACTAGCCTCAAAATAATTTTCTCAGCCAATTTAAATTGAGAGGCATTTTTAGTGCAGAAGAATATTTCTTACTTTTATTCATCACTTGCCACCTTTTTTACAACTCTAGCCTAGTCTCACCAATATTGCCGGGGCTGCTTATATAGGAAGATGTTATGTGAAGCTGGGCTGGAGAATTATTTTCTGGATAGATGATCAAAGACTTCTGTGCAATGAAAGCAATTCAATTCTTTGGCCTTTGGTTTCATTTTGGATGTAGTGTTGAGTTTATCTGTCCTTTTAGGGACTTGGGAAAAGCTGATAGACAGTTTAGTAAGAAGATGGATGCAATGTACTGTGTTCACAGCAATGGCTGCCGCAAGACCTTCCTTTCCAGCCTCATCTTTACAAAGCTCTAATCTTTTAAAGGAACGTTGGAGTCAGATTTCCTTTTTTTTTTTTTTAATTACAACACAGTTGTTCACATTTTTAGAGTCTTTGTTTTTTGGTTGGGCAAAAGTTGACACTTTGATAGCAGACAGCTATCTGTCATTTATTGATACTGCGCCAGCAGAACATTTTAAAGTATTGGAAAGCCATCAATACTAGTGATATAGCTGCATTTTTTGAACTTAATAAAAAGGAACTTTTCTATTCAACAGGAAAATAGGTCTATCAATTAGCACAAATACACAGTGTTTTAAGCAGTCCTTATACATTAATGAAAACCCAACTTGCCTGTCACTGAGTACTCATGATATAGAATTTTCTTTTATTCTTTAGTTGAAGTTTCTTTGGTATTCACTCTATCCATACAATGGGTACAAGAAGTAGAAATTAAATATAAATTTTAATGAGTTCTAAACTACAATGGATTTTTAATTTTAAGTACACTTAAATAACACTCACTTGATTTACAAATGATTTTGTATATGATAATTTTTTAGATATAATTTAAAATAAACATAATGACCAACATGTAAATTCTATTTTAAACTCTTTATTTTTTCGACAACATCTCCCTCTTTACTCCAGACTGGTCCTGCAATCACTGTGTTGCTTAGACTGGCCTTGAACTTAGGGCAGTACTCCTGCCTCAACCTCCCTAATGCTGAAATGCGTCCCTAGATGCATGCCGCCCTGCCCAGATAATTAATATGGTGCTGGGGAATATAACCAGGGACTTCCACATTCTGCTCAAGTGCTTTAACCACCGAGCTATACCACCAGCCTTTAAGTTGTTTATGAAAGATAACACACGACTGTACATCTAAAGCTTTCTTGTTTTATTTTGAAATCATGACACATGAGAAATTTTAGAGGCAAGTAAAATTTTGAGGAAATAAGTAAAATTGGTAAGGTTTCTAAACTGTTTTTAATATCTACTTAGAAGGACATTATTTTAAAGTAGATTGCATTGGTAAAGTTTATTTGTAAATGAACAGTTTGAAAGTTGATGCATAACAAAATTGGAAAAACTTACCAAATGTCATATATTAGAAAAAAATAGTGAAAAATGGAGATGGATAAAAATGACATTTAAGACTTATTGCCTAATTCATGAGCTCCTCAGTTATTCTATGTATTAGTAGTGGGTCAATAAATATCTTAAAATTTTAAGTCTATTGTTAAAGATAGAAGAAAAACCTGCAAAATAATATAAGATGATGGCATTTGTGTTGCAGAATTATACATTTTCTTATATAAATACTCATTGAACTGTATATAAATTATATTTATTTTATGCATAAATACACATGTGACAGGGTACTAAAATGGACCTCCTCAGACTCCTTTAAAGATCTCTTTCTCTTACTTGAATACCAAAGGCTCTCTAAGCTCTAACAGAGCATAAGCAGATATTCAAAGAAATTGCTGACCCCAGTTTAGGACAGAAAGCCCGAGTTCATGCTTGAAGAGACAATGTCTGTGCCCACAGGTCCAGTTAAAATAGATTCAGAAGAAATGCAGCAGAAACTGAGTCAAGTGGAAAAGCTTGGGCTATCTTCCTACTAGTGACCACAGCAGGTCTACGTCATCCACCACTGGGGACTTTGTCAGTCCGGTACAGAGTTGAGGTGTTGGAAAAAAAGGGGTGCAGATGATCAAGAAGAAAGTATCCAGAATCAGTTAGGGCTTTTCTAAAGATTTAAGGCAATGGAAAAGTTTAAGCAAAAGCGCTAGAAAGAAACAAACAAAAAATAGTGAAATGAGTAGAGTTGAGGGAAGAAGTTAAGGAGGATTTTTACATCTTGTTTGGTTTACTTTCTTCTTTCAGTATTTTGTAATTTTTTTCAGTGCTGATGGTACTGAATATTCATTTGTTAATTTTGCTTAACAATGAGAAACCAATTGGAATAACATAGGTAAAAGTATTTTCTTGTCAGCTGATTATATTTTTAAAATATTTTTGTTAGAGAAAGTTTTGCTAGAAAAAGATTTCTGCTCAGATTCTATATGATTCTTCTGAGTGTCCTCAAGAGATTTTTTTCCTTTTTTTAACCACAATGTCTTTTTCTGTGATGTGTGTGTGTGTGTGTGTGTGTGTGTGTGTGTGTGCATGTGCCTACTATATAGACACTTCCACTTCCTACCCTCTTGGCTCCTCCCTTCCCCATAGCCGCTTCTTCTATTTTATACTATCAATCCTTTGATTTGCTTTCCTACTTATTTATAGCCTAGGTTTCTTATATTGGAGGAACCATGTGATATTTAATCTCCTGTATTTGATTTATTTTGCTAAATATAATGATCTCAAGGTGCAATCATTTTCTACAAATAACTCAAATTTGTCTTTGTGGTGGACTAATACAACATTGTGTGTGTGTGTGTGTGTGTGTGTGTGTGTGTGTGTGTGTGTGAATTTTCTTTATATGTTCATATGTTTATCCATTTATCTGTTGGTTGCTGTACAAGCTGCTTCCAAGATTCATCTACTATGAGTTCTGCTGCTCTGAACATGGATATACATGCATTTGAAGTAGCATTGTCCACATTTAAATTCATGTAAAGTAATATGCTAATTTTTAATTCATTCACTTGTGTGCCTAATCATTTAATATCATCAGGCATGCTGTGGGTTGGTGAGAGATGGAAAATATCCAAAATTGAGAGAGAATAGAAGTAAACTCAATAGGACATGTGTGTTTAATGACAGCTGCTATTCCCTGGCATTTTTGGGACATTTTTTGCAAGTCGGCCACGTATATTTTTGGATCTGTATATGGATTATATAATTCATTCTTCAAAATAACTTTGAAAGGTAGGTATTACGATTGTTATCTTTTTTTTTTTAAATGAAGCAACTTGAGCTCCAGAATGTGAAACCAGTTGTCCCCCGCCGCACAGCTGGTGCGGGGTCAGAAGAGGAGTAACCCAAAGCACTTAGCTCTAGGCTTTTACTTCGGTCTCTGCACCATTCTTCCTTCATCGTATGTATTGAAATCAGTAGGGAAGCCGTTAGCTGTGGCCAGACAGAGATGGACAGAGGCAAGTGGAATAAGTAAGTACACTAAGGAATCAAATTTTGAGTCCAACAGTTCCCTAAACTACCGCTTGGTGGCAGTGGTGGCTCAGGACAGCATAAGGAAGTCTGGAGCAAGAGGGTTAAGCTGTAGGACCTACAGGTGGGTGTGGTGTGAGGCGAATGTGTAGTACTTGTGCTCAAAGGCGGATGATGTTTAGAAGTCAAATAGAACACCCAGAGCAACTTTATGAATCCGGCTGAAGAGTGAAGTATTCCCATTAACACCATCATCAAGTAGATCCACCTATCGACGTTTGCCACTGTATGTAATCCTGTTATCGTGACTGGACGTAATCCTCTGACAGCCTGAGGGAAAACCGGACGTCTACCAAGCATGAGCTCAAGTGTTAAGTGGAACCTTGCTTTGACTTGAGTCCTGATTTTACCACCAATTCATTCCCATAATGAAAGACTTGACCGTTTATCTAAAAGTCTAAACTCCTCCTGGCCTATCTTACCAAGTGAAAAGTGCTCAGGACAGCCGGCCTCCTTTCAAAGCCCAGGTCCCAGGTCCCTTTACCCTATGGGCACAGGAAAAAAAGAGGCAGAAACATGATTCCAAAGTATGGGAGCTTGTTAGCACTCGGTACTTAACAACGCCAGTGACCATAGTCTAATCGCTGTTCTGGAAGCTAGCTGCATCAAACCAAAAAAAACTCATCTTGGGAGGAGATCAACCACAAGTGAGGGCAGAAGGCGGAGTTAGGTCCCCTTCCCACCACATGTACAAATAAAACAATACAATATCATTATAAAGACTTGAGCAACTCAGTGCAGGAGCCATTAGTCACGTGAAGTTGTTGAAAATATGACTAGGAATTGGGAAGAAGTGAACTTTTTAGTTGATTCGATTTTACTTCATTTAAATTTTAACAAAAATTAAAGTCATGCAGTTTCTTTTTTGGTTTGAGTTTGTAGTGGCAGGACAGTGTGTCACTTCAGTCATAGTAGTGTCTGGTGTGCAGTGCATTGATGTGCAAGTGCTGCGTGAACCGACGTGCAACAGGTAAACACGTCATGGGTCTTGCTGGTGTCCGTGGGTTAGTTCAATTGGAACGATTTCATGTAGTTACACTTATCTAAATAGTAATTGAAAATTCAATTAGAATATTCTAATGGCATAGTTAACTTATTTCTATAGTTAAAATAACTATACGAAGCTTCTGAAGTTTAAAATAAAGGTATGTATGTGTTGACAAATCAGGTGAAAGTGAAGATGATAGCTTTGTGGTTTTGATTTTGGTTTGGTTTGGTTTCCAGACTTGGAATTGAACTCAGGGCCTTATACATGCTAGTCAAGTGCTCTAAGACTATATATCTAGCCCCAAAATAAAAATGCTCATTAATTTGAAGGACACAGTGAGAAAAAATAGAAAATACATTGTCCATGTTTAATAACATTTTTATTGGACAGATTGAAGTAAAAAAAGGTACTTGCAATTACTGTTTAAAAACTAGTAAAAATGCTTTGGAAAGCAGTATAGAGAGCTCTTGAAAGACTAGAAATAAATATCCCCTTCCATCCAGTGACACCCCTCCTGGGAATATATCCAAAAGAGGCCAAAACAACACATAACAGAGATACATGTAACAATAGCTAAAATATGGAAGTCACCAAAATACCCATCAACAGACCAGTGGATACACAAATTGTGGTCCTTATACACAGTGGAATACTACTCATCTATAAAGTCCAACAGCATGGAGGCTTTTATAGGCAAATGGAAGAAACTTGAGAATATCATGCTTAGTGAAGTAAGTCAGAAGCAGAAGGTGAAACATCAAATGGTCTCTCTGATATGAGAGACCCAGATCACAACTCCTTTGGAACTTAAGAGGAAAGACAAAGTGAAAGAGGGGGGAAGGGTGGGGGAAGATGGAGGGAGGGTAGGGTAAGGGGAGGGACAAAAGGACAGTGGGAAAGCCCTTGTCACCTTGACAAGATGCGAATGTGCACAAAATGCCCAACCTCATTGTAAACCTTGAATTTTGCACGTATACATATCAATAAAATGTGGGAAAAAACTAGTAAAAAATGATAAAATGAATAATAGTTATCAAATCCATGGTAAATAAATTTGTTCTCAACACTATAAAAAGTCATCTAATTCAGGTATATATTATCAGAATTAAATGTGTAACAAAAATACATATGACATACTGTTCATAAGTTATAAACTGCCTTTTTATATAAAGCAAAACTTTCTTTCAATATATGGTATAGGAAATCTGCTTCAGTTATATTGATTTTGTTAGAAAATTATGGTAAAAGACTAAAAATATATATTTTGGAAAAAATTAAGATATTCAGCTAAGCCACAATTACCAGTAGAACATAAAGATTTTTCTATAATTATGTGTAATCAATTGATGGAAAATATAAAAAATTGGAAGTACTTTTTAGCTTTAGATGAATCATGTAAAGTAAGAAATATCACTCAACTAATCTAGCATGTGTGATTTGTTTCAAGGTATTAAAGAACCTCTAAATTTATTAATACATTTTGTCATCTCATGATTTAATTGGTATGAGAATTTAGATATAATTGAAGTTTTTCATAATACAGATCAGTATGAATTTATAATTTTTAACATGGACATATAAAAGCTTTTAAGTATTAGCAGAATTGCATAAATTCACTGCTCAAAGTGCAAGTAAACTTGAAGGAAACTTTACTGATATTGATAAATTTAGGGCTGTCTTTCAATTTATGAAATACCTATGTTGAATTTGAGAAGACTGAATCAACACAAGTTAGTGAGTTTAATTGTGTCTCACCAGTATGGAAGTGACTGTTAATAGAAGAAATATCTGATTACCTTTGTTACTGAAAAGCATCTGAATATATTTTGAAAAATATAGGCATGTAAATTTGTTTTTTCAATGGTGAATTTTGTGTCATCAAAGTACTAATCCTGTACTGGTCGTCAAAATTTAGCTCTCATATGAGATGGGCTACAGTCTGAAATTGTAGTACACATGTCGGATATCAGAAACTTAGTACGAAGAAAAGAATTAGAATGTTCTATTAATATTTTAAAATATTGATTAATTATATGACATTTTGATGTTTGGGGTTAAAGTGTATGCTCAAGTTTTATCCTTTTCTCTCTCTCTTTTTTTGTAATGACTATAAAATTTAAACTCCCTGCTCGCATTAAGCTTATATTCTTATTTTATGCTTATATGCTTTTATTTTTGCTAGGTCTTTACTTAATGAAAGTCATGTTGTTTCATCTTTCTATAAACTTACAAAACGTTTTTTAAAATCCAGTGATTCCTGCTTCCTTTCCTCCAATTTGTGGCTCTGGAGAAAAAAAAAAATCAGATTTATTATAGAACATTAGTCAAAACGCTAAAACAAGTAGACATACTTATCAGACAAGGACCAATTTATAAAGTGTTTTTGAAGGTTAACATGCAGAACAAGAGTCAAAGCTTAATGTTAAAGGGCATGTTTGGCAAACCTGAAATGCTATATAATAAATTAAGTTTGAAATTGTTGTAATTGGTGTGTACATGTGGAAACAATAGAAATTTACTAACTAGAAAATATATCCATTCAGTTCTGAATGCACCGAGGCACTTCACGAATTACTTTATATTGGAATTTCAGGCAAGAGAGTGTCGTAGATCTTCAGCAAGCCCACATTTATCCTGTAATTATTTTTTCCGTAGTTCTGGGTCAGTATACGCAGGAGGGAAAGGTCCTGATGTCCCAGCAAGACTGTGTGAAGGAAGAAGTAGGTGGCTGAAAATGAAAAGGAAAAATAACCTAAATAAATTTAGACATAACTGCCAAGTGGTTACAATGGCTTCTGCTTTGGAAACCACTACAGGTCAAGAGCCCCAAGGAAATGCCAATGAATCTCAGAATCAGCAGTGTCTTAAAGAATGGAAGTTTAGGATATCACTGACCTACAAGCTAGCTGAACCTCAGAAGAGCAGTTCCCCAGTTCTGGTTGCCCTGAGAATACACTGAGCCCCACAATCCACAGATACTTCTTAAAGGACAGAGCAAAATGTCTTGACCTGTCCGTTTCCGCTTACAGTCTGCAGGACCAATACAAGGCCACTTGCGATTATCTCAGTCACCTTTCTTGTCATGGGGACACAGCACCTGACACCCACTACTTAAGAGAGGAAAGGTATGACTTAGCTCCCAGAGGTCTCAGTCAATGGAGAGTCAGTTAGCGATGGCAGGAAGGCTTGCTGGAAGGTCCTGGAGGGCAGCTAGTCATCCCCATCACAGTGAGGAAATAGCAAGAGAGCGAGAGGTGAAGCTAGCGAGGGTGCTGTACCCTTCCGGGTCATGCTCATATGGCCAGCTCCTCCTGTCCAGGCCCCACCTCTTAACCCCACAGAGTCAACAATGGATTACCCCAGATATATTTAACCCTCTAACCTGTTCACCTTCCAAATACCTGAGGATTTTGGCAGCCACGCCAGAACCAAGCCATTATGGTGGGTTAAAGTTCCATTGTCCTCACAGGATTGACCATCCATACATAGTGTGCTAAGAACACAAAAGAGCTTTAAATTAACCCAAAATGATGGACTATGCACACTCAAGAGAGAAAATTAACCTGGGAGATGTAACATTTCAAGAAAGAAAGTCTGCTTTCAAAGTTTTAGTACTTTTTCTTCATTCGGGGTATTTTTTAATCACAAAATAGATGATAGAAGGCAAGATGAAGGAATTATAGAGCATAAGAAATCGCTATTTTTGCCCAACTTAATTGGAGTGTTAAATGATAACCTTTCTGCAGAGCGTCTGTGCGTTGTTCCCCTTCCTCCACCTCACACAAACTCTCTCATTAGCACTTTTCAGAACCATCCCCACAGGCAGTAAAGGAGAGGCTACATGCAGCAACTTAGCGGAAACGAGTTAAACACAACCAAAATGTTCCTTGGAATGTAGAGTGAAGAAAAGGAAGTCGTTCCATATGACTCAGATAAGAGTGAAGGAGAAGTCTCTTTGCACAGAAAAAGTTCCATTATTGGATGGTGGTAAATTGGCGCAGTCTATTTTGACTACCATCATCCAAGACCAAGAATTTAATGAATGAGTCTTGTTTAAATAACAACTTGGCAGTTAGACATCGCCCCAAACAATGTGCCAGTCTTGGAGGATAATTGACAAGACCACACACTGTGATCGCTTGTAACCTCAGGGTGTTCTTCGGAGATTTATTTTTGGTTTTTCGAGGCACATTTCTCCTGATTCATAATAGTTTGATGCTTTCCCCCAACATTCGCATGCAACCAAACCACAAAATGAATGCTCAATAAATCATTTCATATTCTGGCCACTGAGCAATCTTTTGTGCTTGTTTTCTTTAAATCTCTTGGTTACTGTTTGGATGTGCCTTTTATTTTAAACTAAAGAGGCAAATAGCTTTTAATTGCTCTACAAATATTTACATCCTATACATCCTGTGATTACAGCAATTACACTTATCAGTTTTCCACCTCCTGCTAAAGTAACCACAACATTATCATGAGGAAATCATGAGAGAGAGAGAGAGGGAGAGGGAGAGGGAGAGGGAGAGGGAGAGGGAGAGAGAGGAAAGCAAACATGCTAAAGAGTACTCATTCACTTTGGTTCACTTTGAATATAATGGACGCAGAAATAGCATCATTCACAAACTCCAACGGAAGGATTATTTCCACACTCAGAGACTGACCTTTTCCCACTTTTGATAGGCCACCTCTATGGCAGGATTTAACTGCCACCTCATAAACACCAAAAAGATTGTTCGATGACAGTGTCATGTCCTATAGTACTCTGGTTATGCCTATCATTGTCTTAAAATATGTGGCCTGCTATGAGTGCTTTGGTCTAAGAGCAGTTTAGACAGGACTTTAATAGCCTTGATTACTGTTTGTAGGATGGTTATGAATGGAATGGAGGAAGCAATAGTTAATATTTGCATCTCACTTACCAGAGAAGCACTTCTGGAACTTTTCATGGTATGATGATTTGATTCATTCTCATTCAGATTTTTGTTTTGTCAATGTTTTTGTCCCTAAGATGGGCATGACTGAGTGTAGGATAATAGTCCCTGCTTTTGTCGTTACCCATTATGGCTGTGCTTCTAATCTGTAGTATGTGCTTTCCACAGAATCGTTTTTCAGATGCTGGGGCTACCACCAGCTGCTAATAATTCCCACTTCTTCCGTATTCATGCTTACCTCAATCTGAGATTCTGACCTCTGAGCATTTCTCCCTCTGTGGTCTGTGGATGCCAGCTGCTCAGGACTGTGTGGAGGCAGTTGCTATTATTCCCTACTTCCAATATGACTTCAGGATTTCTGACCTTCTTCCCGCCACCATTAAGTTGTTGGGGTGCTCCTCTCTGTCCTAGCTGCATTCGGTAGGCCTTTTATGACTAAATTCTCAACTTTTCAAGTGGGTTGATGAGAAGACATTATGCAGCTCTGTTACTTGGCTGTCATCTTGACCCAGAATCCAAAGCCTATATTTTCATCATCAATGTTTTCCTTGCATTTATTGATTATCATCTTTCCACCCACACATTTCATATTATATGGCTCTTGTTTCTTTGTGCTCTATTTATTTATAAAATCTATAATTTCATTTTTTCCTTGGGTCAGACATTTAAGATTCTTTTTTCAGAACATCCCATCACTGAGACTGCATAATAGAATATGTCACATGCCAAGGAGTAGTAAAAATGTTTGTGTATATATTTGTGAACCACAGATGACCCCAAGTATTTTACTTAAAGGTTCCTGTAGTCATCACTAAAAGCTGAGAAAGTAAATATAGCTATTGTATCAGGATGATATCAGGGAATGGAGAGATGAAACCTCATGTCCAAGGTTTGCAGTGGCACAGCCAGGCCCAACAGGGAGTTTGCTTGCATTCTGGGACCATCCTGTCTTCCTGTCTTTCTTCAGTCTGCCTAATGCATAACTTACCTTCCAAGGTGTTACCTCCAAGGGGTGTGTCATTTCTCTAGATGACCGCATTGTTAACAATGCAACCAGGAAAACAGCCACTTTTGAGTAAGAGCCGCTACAGTGGACTGCTTGACTTCAATAGTCCTGCCAATGTCTTTATTTGCTAATATTTTAATCTTCATTTGACAGGTAAGGAAGTCAAGAAGACTGAGTTACAGCTCCAACTTGTTTAGCTAACGAGGCGAACGTACAGAATTTACTACATAGATTTGTGCATCCTCAAATCTTTCTGCCCCTATTCTGGCAGTTCTCAGGCTCCTATAGAATTTGTTTTAATTTTTGAATTGAATATTCAGTGTATATGTATTTGTACATCAGGGGAATAAAAGGATGATTTTTCTCTAGTTGAAATGGTATATTAACGGAATGGCACGTAATGCTAAGAAAGCCTTCGCCACTGTTTTCTTTTCCATGTATGAGTGCAAAACTCCAGGAATCAAAGAGTCCAACTGCAGGAGGCCTGTGGGTGATGTTACAGTATGGGGGTGGTGGTGAAAGCCTATAGATCTAGCTGATTGTCTTCTTGAAGCATTAGTATTCATTCTTTACTGCCTGGAATGCTTGTGAAGCTCTGTCACTCTAATTTTAAAATGCTTCTGAAGAGGGCTCCACACTGTCTGCCCTGAAATGGGACCTTGCTATTCTTATTTGTAAACTGTCAGCATGAGGCAGGAACTAGGCATCAGCAAGATTTGCTTTTACAAAATATGAAGCGATCGGAAACCCCCCAAACATCTATGAGTCTAACTCCTCGCATTCCTCCCAATCCTTTCTTGTGACTTGTGCAAAGGGCAGGGCGTCCTTTGGAGGCAGCTTCTTCGTCATTTGATTGGCTTTTAGTTCCCAGGGGGTTTAGTCAGTTGCTGTGTTTGCAGAATCAGTTCATGAATGCAGGCTCTAATGGAGCCAAAGAGCACTGCAAAAAGTTTTTCTCTCCCATTCTTAGAAGTTTTTATGATATTTGAAATGAGTGCCTTCTGGAGTCCTCCATGCCCCCATCTCAAAACCCTGGAGAAAGCCAGATGAAATCAGTGTGAGGTCAGACAAGAAGTAGCGGCAACAATCTGTCTCTCTGTGTGCTTGGTATCTCAGTTTCATGTGTGGTCCCCTAAGTACTTACAAACGCAGGGTAACTTTCCCAGTCACTTACGATACATTCTACTGAAAGTGCTCATTTGGAGACAGTGTGTCCACGAGTACAAAGAAAATCCTGAGCAAAAGGTTTTAGGAAAAAAATCTAGGAAGTTCAATTTGGTGATTATAGGGCATCATTGAAACTTGTATTCACAGGGGTTATCTTGACTCCATTTAAGTGTCTATTAAGTCAGAGATGTGTTTTTTTTCTGCATAGGAAGAATGTTAGCACAGCCCACTGGCAAATGGTCAGTGACTGCGGCCTGCTAGGAGATGCACCGTTGTCTAGATTGAATGATGAAAATTATCTGTCTAGATTTGAATGATGAAAATTATCTCTTGATCACGATGCCTTTACAGATTTCTCCTTATCATCATCTTTTGCAGCTAGTACATGATACAAATTCTTGCAGATTAGCTGTCATACTGGTCTAAAATTGTTGGTTTTATCATTACAAGTTCTCAGAGGGCAAGGGCTTATCTTTTCTCTAATGTACCATCTAGTACATGTAGGTTATTTTTAGGTAAATGAAAGAATAAACATGAATATAAATGAACAGAAACAAAATGTAATTTGCTTCTTGAACATACAATGTATTTGCTTAATGGGCATTAAAATCACTAAAAATATATTAATGAATATATTATGGTTTAGGAGGACCTAAAGTACTTACTTTGAGAGAGAAAGCACAGTCCATGGCCAAATTTTCAAACCAAAAGCAGAAGAGTATCATAGTTATATTTGGAGGTTTTTATTTTAATATAAAGAGGCAAAGAAAACACATGATATCTCCATCATAGCAAAAATAAATTCATATTTGGAAATTTGTAAAATTAAAATTATCTACATTCACTTCATGTAGAATTTTATTCTAAATGATGTTTACATGTTACAGCAGACTTGGGTCTGAAAATAAGTATAAAATGTGAAAGTATTCAATGCTATCACTTAGGAAGCTTACGATTTGGTATGGATCAGGATCTATAAAAATTCAGTGTAATATATAACCTCTAGAAATATGTTGATTAATGTTATAAGTTATAAAATTGATTATATCTGGTTGATGCTCAAAGGGAGAGCACAGTAATGTGGTTAAGAGCTTGGACCCTATAAATAGATTTCTGGGTTCAAATTGTAGTTTTCTGCTTTGTGGCTTAGTGTCCAGGCACAAATTACAAGTCTCTCTGTCCCTTAATTTCCTCATTTGCAAGATGAAGTTTTGATAATAAGAACAACAACCTCAGAGGATTGTAGTGAGAACTAGGCAATCTAACGTAAGCATGTAAAATGATGTCTGGAACATGATAGGAAAAAATCGGTGACTTTCTGATCAGAGTAAATAGATGTGTGCCTGGGACAGAACGGGTGTAGTAATGAAGAGACAGAGCATTTGCAAGGTTCAGAAATTAAAACCATGGGTTTTCTGAACATCCACAGAAGTTCATGGAGGTTGGAGCACATGGTTCACATCTCTGGACGGAGGCTCTGACTGTAAGGAAAAGGCAGACAGCTCAGAGATGGTCTTAACCTTGAGCCCACCGCTATGAAGTTCTTCCTATGAAGGAACCCCACACAGGGCACTTGCCATCTTTTGTTATAATAAATGCTTCTACTTGCTCTGACAATCTTTTTTTTTATTTTAAACTATAACAGATTTTTACTTTTGCCTGACCTACTTTAACTTTAGTGCACTTATTTACTTATATTTTCTCTTATTAGTTGTTTTTATTTACTTTAAAATACATACTTTTTAAATAAAATGTAGACAAAAGAATGAAAGCGATGAATTAGAGATGGTTCTAACTCTAGGAGGCTGCATGCCTTTTCTCCTAGTTTAGAAGGACATGTTTAATCTGTCTAGCATCTTTTAGTTGTTTTGATGGAAAATACCCTTCCCATAACAGAGAACAGGTAATCCTTGTGTAGAAACAAGTAAAATGACATTTCTACTTAGAAAATAACTGGTCAATTTCTCAATAGAGACTCAAGAGAATATCTTTGAAATACTTTTTTTCCCCCCTCAGGTTTTCCTGTCAGAAAATCTGTTAAATAAAATCCATAAATTCTAGCACCACCAGCCTGCCACTTAGCTGATGCCAGGAACCCTGAGCACCTTGGGTAGTACCCTTCAAGTGTTTAAATTTAAAGTGATATTTTTTATCCCTCTGGCAAAATGGACTATTTTCTCTAGTATCTGGGGGGATGAGAAAGAAAAACAATGTAGTACTTCTTTCACAAAATTATTTTCAATGTAAAAGATAATTTATCCTGCAATTATTATTTGTTGTTGAAATCTCATTTCTTAGTGGATTAATGGTAATAAAGATGATAGTAATAAACATGTCCCTAAATAATACATTTACAGCCTTAGGATGATCTCTGCTCTTTAAATTTTTACTGCTTGATAAATTCCAAGTCTGGGAACTCCTGTCCTGCAAAGCAACCAAATACTCCAAAACCCTTTTTATAAGATTTTTTTTTAGAGGAAGGCTTAATGTAGGGCACTTGAGCAAGTGACCATTTTGTATGTTCTTGCTTCTAGAAGGACACTGGTTAGACTAATCCATTGAATATAGTATAACTCACTGTGTGGACTCAATACACGAGACAAAGACACGGCCTCTTTGTATTTTAGAAATGATCTATTGGTTTGGTTCCTAATTTACTTCATTCCTTGAAATATCACCAGCATTGGAAATGCCACCTTCCTCCTTCATTCTCTGAAGCCAAGCTAAGCCGACTGTGCCTAATCCCAACACTTCACGTCAGTGACAAAGTCCCACACTGTTTTCTCCTCTCTACAAAACCATGGGAAATTTAACATGTCATGTTTACGACTTTTAAAAGTTACAGTCACACAAGGCACTCTTAGGATGAAGCTGGCAGTTGTATTACTATCTTTGAACTGCTGTTAAAAACTACCAAAAATCAGGTGGATCAGGATAAAAGAACTATGTTGCCTCATAAGTCTCAAGGTCAGAAGCCCGAAATTCCGGTTCTTCCCAAGGCAGTAGGAACGCTGTACTCCTCTCCCTTCATTCCAGTGTCCTGAGGTATTTCTTACATGGTAGATGTGTCCATTTCATTGTACATATTCCAAGATAACAGCCTTCCAGCATCATTCTTCTATGTACATTTCTTTATGTTCACAATTCTTCTTTTTAAAGACATTCCATTCATGTTGGATTAAGGAGCATTCTATGACTTCATTTGAAACTTGATTACCATTATGAATGTGTGTGTGTGTGACTAGTTGATAAGAATTTGGGGAAATATGAGGAGATGAGATTTGAGAAGTAAATTAGGAGTATGTTGTGAAGGAACCTTGGTCAAGCAATTTTAGATTTCATATAATTTGAAGAGAGAGAGGGAAAAAACTTCAGACAGGAGTGATATGATCATATGTGGGTCTTAGAAAATTTCTGTACTGATTCATATTACTAGCTCAAGACTGGGAGTTACTGAGAACTGGAAGGGGTAAGTGCTATTCTCTGGTTAATCAAGACAGGTAGAATAAGGAAACGTCTTGTGGACACATAGAGGGAATTAGCTTTCACCAGTTGTGCAACTGATGTCAGATTTCCCCCAAAGTAAGCGAAGCTGATGTACAGTAAGACACTGGATGCTGAACAAAAGCGAAAAACAAACCCCCCCAAAACACACGGAAAGAGTAATGACATTCCTTAAAAGAAACTCATTTACATTCATGGCAATTTTAATAAAAATCTGACCATTTTACAGAAATATGTTACTGTAGTAGGTTATCCGTGCTTCCGTTATTTACTACTGTTAACAAAATGTCTGCAAAATTTACCACCTTACCAGAAACTGCCGTTGTATTGTACCTCACAGTTTGGAGCTAGGGTCTGCCTATGGCTCAGTGGGATGCTCAGCTTCTGTGCGCCCTGTGTGGGCAAAGGCTGCTTGGTGGTGTTAGCTGGGAAATCAGCTGATGGGAAGCACCCGAAATAGATCTCCGTCTTCTTTCCACTTGAGGTGAATAACTGAAAGGTCAAAACATCTGGATTGACAGCTGGAGCATGAGCTGATGGTCTCTCAAGCACAGTGGTGTCAAGAGTAGCTTAACGTCTCACAGGGTGAGCGAGGGAAGTTATCAGGGAGAAAGTTCCACCTCATCCTGCTAGTCTGTTTCAAAAGCAGCATGGTCCATGAGACTAACTGATCTGTTAGACTAAAGCCCGGGATGTACCATTCTGTTGGTACAGCATTTGCTGAGACCATTCCTTAAAGTCAAGGAGAGATTGGTTTCCGCTTCTCAATGGAAAGGGAGGCAAAAGATGTGAACTCATCTTTAATTTTCCATAGCATGGAAGATAAATATCACCATAGCTACTAATAAAATATTTTTTGTCTATTTTTGAGGTTATTCTGAGGTTTCTAATTTCATCATATGTCCAGGCAGGTAAACAGTTTAAAATCTAATCAAGTACTTAGCTATAGATGTATCGTTAGTGTTGTACACAGGTGTTAAAATAAAGATAAACCTGTGAGCTAAGAGCCATTACTCATAGCCCAAGACTGGGAATTTTGGACTGATAACAGTGACTGAGATAAGCTGCCTGTTTAAAACTACCACTAGACCATTTGTACAATTCTGTCTCAGTTACTTCTTCCTCGTTGGGACAGAATATCAGACATCCACAACTCGAGGGAGGAAATAATTTATTTAGCTTACAGTTTTGGAAAGTATCATATAGTCAATGTATAGACAGTTTGAAGGCAGCAAGGTGAAAGAACATGGCAGAGTCTGGAGAGCTGCTCACCACACTGTAGACAGAAGCTAAGTGAATTAGGGGCCAAGTCACGTGAAGTCTGGAGACTCAGGTAAAGCCAGAGCTTTCCCAGGAAGAAGCTATAACATCGTTTCTTCATCCTTCCTTTACTTAGTACTTAGTTGAAATTACCAGTTGGGTTCCCCCAGGCTCAGAGTGGATACCTCTCCCTGCCTTCCTGGACCGCAAGTTAATAAAAACCACCAAAAATTCTGCTCTGGATGCCCTCAGGTCACAAGTCAACGCAATTCCTTCAGTTCAAACCCCAAGCATCTTCCTGGTCTACCCAGCTCCTGTCTCTCAACAGTTCATGGCTCCACAGTTACCCCACTACGTCCAAGATCATATGAGGCTTCTGGGAAACATTTCATATCCTATCAAATATAAATTAACACAATATGAGAAAAAATAAAAGAATACTAACCATGTAGACAAGAAATTAAGATATCAGATATACATAAGCACATTCCAATCATACTTCAATTTACTTTTCTTTGGAAATATGATGTATTGGAAAAAATGTTTTACAGGGCCCGGAGGAATGGCTCAGTGGTCAAAGTGCTTGAGCAAGTGCTAAGTCAAGCACTAAGTACCCGAGTTCGATTCCTCAGCACCACATAAGCTGTGCGTGGTGGCACACGCCTGTAATCCCAGCACTCGAGAGGCTGAAACAGGAGGATTGCCATGAGTCCAAGGCCAGGCTGGGCTCTGAAGTGAATTCAGGACCAGCCTGGACCAGAGAGTGAGACCCTGTCTCAAAAAAAAATGTTTTACAGGTACTACCATGGTGAATTCAGTACAAAAATGAGATCATTGGAAATAGATAAAAATAAATATAAACAAATAACCTTTGACCTCAGATATTCGAGTACAAACTACTCTTTTTTTTTAGCCTTACACAGCTCCATAAACCATAAATAGCAGTTTTATTGCTGTTTTTCTGTTGTTTTACAAGTTCAACATTGGCAGCCAGGGCTACAATGCCGTCAGCATTTTAAACTCGCCTGTGTGACAACATTAGATCCGAGAAGAGGGGCTGAGCTCCCCTGGTACTCTGGAGTGTTTTGTTTCTGGAAACGACACACTGTTGATTAGAAGGAATGAAATCATAGTTCTACCAACCACATCCTGCCATTATGGCGGTTCTAATTGCAGTGAGCTGAGGAATCAATGAAAGAGGAAAAAACCCTCTTTCCAATAAAATAGGAAACAAACAAAATAAAACTTTCAGTGTTCAGCAACATGTTGCTCAATCACATAATTTGACCCCTCCCTCAAACAGATACCATTCTAGATGAATAAGAGAATGGCAGAAATGTATTAGGCTTTATTTAAGGGTCTTCGAGTACACCCAAACCTCTTATTATCATCATCCCTGTATCATACATGGTTATGGTCTTAAGTGGTTTTTTATTGAATGTACTGTTCAAGTTTAGCAAAAAAAAAAAAAAAAAAAAATGTCTGGCGTTTCCTTCCTCCCTTCCTTTCTTTTTTATCCTTTAATTCTTTTTCCATCTGTCTTTCTGTCTTCTGTCTTTCTCTCTGTTTCTATTTTTGTAGTACTGGGGCAGAACCCATGGCTTTGTCTTTTGCTACATCCACAGCTTACTTTTTGGTTTTGATTTTGGAAGAGGGTCTAAAGCTATCAAGCTTTCCAGGCTAGGCTCAAATGTTTGGTCCTCCTGCTTCAGCTTCCCAGGGGCCTTGGATTAATGGGTTTGGGGACCAGCCCCAGCTGACTACAGCTGAATTTTACATTTGGACATGGAAATCCTCTCACCTCAAATTGCTATGTCCCTCCCAGGCTAAGCTGGGTGCTAGAGTGGGCCACATCTTCCTTTGTGGACCTCCTCACCTAGGGCTCAGCGCTTCTAGCAAGACTGAGACCCTGTTAGGTCCTGCTCTGGGAGGAGTTGGATCTCTTTTTTCATGTTTGTTTTAAATTCAGAATAAGAACAAATTGGCAGATTACACACAAAAATTTTTGACTGACAAATCATGCTGCCTTTTAGTAATTATAGTACCATTAATGACTTCCTTACCACCTAACAACATGTACTCATAGATTATGGATGATTTATTATTTTCTACTTTTTTTCTTACCACTAAATACACAAAATTAAAATAAATTGAGACCTCTCTTGTTTTCATCCTCACCGATAGAATCAATATTTGCCAGGCGATGGTTCACTGAGAGGATAGAAGCTTGCTTTATCACAGCATGATTTTGTAAGTTGGTCTATCTCACAATGTCAAGTCCATACATGAAGGGAAGACAGGACTCCCCTCCTTTTTTCAGGCTCATAACTAAAGACATGTTAGCCATTCAATGTAAGAATGTTAACAGGTGAAGTGCAGACTTCCTCCAGAGTAGAACAGCACAGGACACAGAAGACTGGAAGATGGTGACCATAGAATTTCCTACAGTATGCATCATCTCCTTGGTCAGCACGCCAAAAGTTTCTTTAAGTTTTAGAAAATATATCTTGCCTTCAGACCTTAGTAGGGTAAACACACACACATATATACCCATACATATGAATAAAGTATAAAATGCACTCTTGATTTCAAGGAATTAGTATAGGTGCTAGAGGAACGGCTCTGTGGTTAAAGTGCTTGCCCAGCAAGTGCTATGCCAAGTGCTAAGTGCCAAAGTTCAGTTCCCCAGTATCACCTAAGCCAGGCATGGTGGCACACACCTATAATCCCAGCACTGGGGAGGCTGAGACAGGAGGATTGCTGTGAGTCCAAGGCCAGCTCAGGCTCCATAGGACCAGCTTAGGCTGAAGAGAGAGAACCTATCTCAAAAAATTAGTATAAAATAATGGCTGTAAAATTCTTCATTAATAATTTCCATTATACTAATATTTTTGTTGCATTGACTTAAATAAAATACATTGAAGTGTAGTTTAGTGATAGAGTGGTTGGCCTGGGATTTTCAAGGGCCTAAGTAGGATCCCTAGCCCTGAAAAATATGTATGTGTAAATGTGTTTGCACAATTTACTAAGATTAATCTAAGAGGGTGTAAAGAAGGATATTAGGAGGATGGACATACTCAAAATATGCCACACAATGACCATTTTGGGACTTAATATTTTCTACAAAGAATATATACTAGTAATACATTAAAAGATCAATATATGCTGCTCTTTTGGTTTGAGAAATCTAAACTTAAATGAACAGTGTAGATTTTTACTTCACATTATATTTCTATTGGATGGAGTTGCTTTAGGTAGATGTCTTTGGTATATTAAAAAGAAGAAAGGAAAGATAGGAGAATGGCATTAATAATTTAGAATGTCAGAATTCATGTTTTCTAAGGCTAAAAACTTTAATACATTAGTAAATACAGTTAATGACAAAAAGTAAGCACTAAGTGAAAGAATGAGAATGCTTCAAAGTATTTTCTATGGCAGTGATCTATTCTGTGTAGCTAAAAAGTGCTCATTGATTGTGATTACATTTTTGTCAGGTTAGAGGAATATAATAGATTTTAATAAGGAAACTTACAGCCTAAAATCAAGATGTAATCAAGAGAAATGGAACAAGAAAACACAGGAGCCACGAATAATCAGGCTGGAGGTGGATGTCTCACTGGTTGACTTAGGCGCACAATGGCCCCACTGTTGTAAAACCTGCTATGTGACACCTGAAGGCCATCATGGCCACCTTTGCTTGTGTGTATAAAAAATGCCTATGCCCTACTAAAGAAGGCTCTAGAATAAAGTATGTAGCTCTTGCCCGGGGTACTTTTCTTTTCTTTTCTTCTAACTACAGGATCTGAGGCCTCCAGAGCCCTTTGGACCACGCCCTCGCTCGCCTTTACATGCGGGAATGAAAACTACCTAGTTACGCACACGGGCCAATTGCTGTGATAAAGGAATCCATAACATTCACTTGCTCTGATTCTGAGACATTATAACCTTTCACAAATAAGCAATCGTAACATAAATTATAAAATAAAAATATTATTTCACATACAATATTGTCACCTTTCATCTGAAATGAGTCCTATACTTGAAGTTACATAGTTTATGGTAGGCAAAACACAATTTTACCCAAATATTCTCATATACTAATATTCACTACCCGTGAATATTTCATCTTTGTGTGGCAAAGGAAACGTCGCAGCAGAGATGATTAAATTAAGCCTTTTGAGATGCTGAGATATTTCCCTAGTCATCCTACCTTCCTGGGGAGAGCAGGGGACAGATCATATGTGCACATGGTGGGCGTGGCTAGATGAACCCCTAGGGCCAGGGCCCTTGGTTGTGCCGGAGCAAGTGCTCTGGCTATGGGACGTGACCTCAGGGCACAGGTCTAGGGCTCCTCGCGGGTGCTATGCCTGAGGGCATTAAGGGCACAGAGGTCACTGGCTAGTGGCAATGTGGGAGGCTGAAAGCAAGTCCAAAGCAAACAGTGCTAGAGCGACCTGTCGTAGCTGAAGACGAGACATCAGAGAAAAAAGGCAGCGGTTGGCGCGTCCCAGGAGGCTGTATGCAGTTTCTGTGAGTTGCCTCCAATGCTGGGTGGGCTTTTCTGTAATGTGATGGCCTTTGAGTCACTCACCCCTACTCTTGTAAATCCCCTCACCTGTGTGTCTGCGGGTAGCTCCTTACCCGTACGCTTGTCTATAACCCAAGTAAGCTCCTTACTTCACCATATCAGACCTTGGTATAAAAGTGACTTTGGCCTACCTGCTGTGCTCTATCTGGGGTGAAGAGACAGATGTGCTCATGCTCCTCAGGCAAAAGCTTCTCTATAACACACAAGTAGCCTCTGATAGGCCTGTGGGTTCTTATGAGAGGAAGCTAGAATATCAAAGTGTAGGGGAGCCGTGAGAACAGGGTGCAAATAGAAGACTCGCTTGGAATTCAGACTTTTATCATCGAAGGGAAGGAAGTTCTGGTTGCTTTAAGTCACTACGTGTCGTAATTGTCACAACAGAAACAGAAAATGATGCTTTAAGTGACTGCCACTGTTTTAAAAATTCTAATTATTAATACATGTATAATACATATTTTTCAAACAGGAGATATGTTCTATTTGTCAGAGATGTGTTCTAAGGCCAGTGTGAACTTATCATGAGATTAAAGTACATAGAATGCTTACAGAAGTGTATGTATGTAACATATATGATAAATGTTTTAAATATAGCATTGCTTTACTTCTAAAACACTTTTTTTTTTCCAGTTGGGATTGCTTAGATCTTATCATGCTAAGTAAGAATACCTGAATACGTGTACCTGCTTGGGTTCTCTCCAGCAAACATTTGGGTACAAGGAGTATATTTGGGAGGTGATCCCAAATAATTAGCAGGGAGTAGAAATCATTGAAAGGCAACCACAAGAAGGGCTGAATTTGACAGCTAGAAATGTACAACTTTAGATAACTGAAGCTGAATGTGTCTGTGAAAATTTGAGAGGGCACAGTACCTTGAAAACTGCTCTGTGGAGATACCCACATATTAATGTCTACCATTCCAGTGCAGAGGGCTGTTCCTTATGGCTCTTAATTCTCTGGCACTTCTGATTTTCTCTAGACACAAGGACAAGGAGAGGGACCCTCCTTGGCCCAACTGTCGTCAGGCTGTCTGAGTCTTCGTAGTGAGTAGACCTCATTCTTGGCCTGTTGCATGTTATAGCAAGAGTCCTGCTAAGGCGAGCTAGGGAGATTCTCCTTCCACTCTCACACCTGTTGGCTGTCTTCATTTCCTGCTCTTGATAGCTGATCTAGTTCCTTTGAGTCATTTCCATCCTCTGACCCTCTCACAGTGCCATTGACAACTGACCCCAACCTGTCTCTCTTGTGTTAAGAGTTAGTGTCAGTTCACTGCTCTACTCTAACAGTGTTGACCCTTATCACAATAGATTTGAATGAAGTTTTCTTCCTTGTTCAACTCTGTCCTGTGTTATTTTTCTTATGAACAACGTAAGAGTCTCAGTCTACTCAGGGAAGTCCTTAGGTGAAGCACTGAAGGGGACCGCATGTGAAACTTGGATCATTGTAAACTGATTAGAGTAAACACGTGTGGACAAGGAGCTGAGTATTATTCTCTGTGACTTGATTTTTAAGGACAGCATTTATTCTACGATTAGCAATTTGTTTAACGTTGGGCTTTCTCTACTACGAAATGAAGATGATAACATCTCTCTTGTAATTGAGAAAATTAAATTAGACATGATGCAAATTTTCATCACCTAAATTTTTCAAAGCTTACAGCTCTTGGTAGATAAAACATGAAGGTTTTTTTAATTCTGTTTTGCGTGAAACAAATAGGAAAATCAAAGCATGTGTCAATTTGAGTTCTAAACAGTACTCTTTTCCTAGTAATTTCATGGAAATGTGTAATTATAATTAATGACATGCAGAAAAAAAGGAAAAGTCTTAGATGCTCCTGTGTGTCCTTGGCTTGTTACTGGACCAGAAACTACCTCTTTGGTTCAAAATGATATAATGAAATATCTAAGTGGTACCTGGTTTGCCCATATGTGTTTGGAAAACATTTAGATTGTAAAATATTTTACTATTACATTTTAGAGAGCCCTAGTAATGGTGTGATGCTCTCCTGGGAGCCTGAACTCACCTGAAAAGCAATCCCAAAATTATTGCAAAGAGTGTGCTATAGATAAGGATATTCCCGCAATTACTTAGCCTCAGTCTGCTTGCCCTGACTTCCTGTTATCATGCTTCCAGGAGATGAAATCAGCGTTCGCCTTTGTTCTCAATGGGAATACTGCCACAGTGACAGGAGAGGAGGAGCTCCCAGGCAGCTACCGCCATTCCTATCCCCTCAATTTAAACTGAAGTACCTCCTCCTTCATCAAGGTAGCTCAGTACTTAAAGAGCTTGCCTAGCGTCCCCAAGGCCCTGGGTTTGAATCTGCAGCACCACGCCAGTGTCACCAATTGGTGTGATTCATTCATAAGTAGGCTGACAGAGGATTATGACTGTCTATATCATGTACTTGCTAGGTGCATGCCTTCATTTCAAAAGCTTTATCTGTGTCTTCTGTAGTTCTCATAGAACCCTATGAGGCAGGTATTATTTGGTTCATCTTATGTGTGGGCAGAATGGGATCAAGAGAAGTGATGTGTACAACACACTTGAGGAAGTGCAGCTGGTCAGGAGCAGGACGTCCAGGTCAAGATAGTGGAGAACACGAGCTCTTGACCCATATGCTGCGCCACCGTGCTGCCTAATAAGTGAGCTAGAGGGGGCGGCACCAAGAGACAGTGAGATGGTGCTCGATGTGGGCCTGTCCCCAAGTAGACAGAGCTCACCTGCTTATACCCAATCAAAACAATAAACAGTATAAGAAATCCTAAAGAACAAAGTTCATTCTATTAAATCTTTAAAAAATTACAGTATTAATTAAATATACTTAGGTAGGAAAATGTAGATCTCTACCATAATAAATATGCTAGAGACTTTATGATCATTGTCTTTATGTGCTCCACACTGACTTTTCTTGATATCCTTATTGTAGAAATATTGTAAGAATAAAGGACAAATAAAAAACGGAAATAATGTTTTATGCACTTCAATATGCTGCAGGATTTTGTTAAATTAAATAGCATAACTTGCACCTGATTGCAATGTGTTATAATTTTAGAATAAGATTTATTTGATAATTTTTATTGCATTTTAACCATGTACCAGACACAATTTAGGTGTCAGAATAATGGAGAGCCTAGCAAGATGTCTGCTTTATATTTATATTTCCATGTAGGTAAATACACAACTCAATGAAAAAATAAGAGAAACTCTCTGAAAAGGGGACTAGAAGCTAACAGCTTAGTGAAAGGAAGGACACACCAAGCAGAGAAGCATAGAACCCAGTGCCTCCTGGAGAGCAGGTGTCCCGAAGGACTGCTTAGACTATCATAGAACAACAAGAAAAGAGTGTTGAATTTTGTCGGAGGATGGGGTGTAAATCAAAAGGTGAATAACAAGCCCAGATAGTAGAATCCAGTTTACACAGAGCTTTGAAAAGTCAGGAGAATTTGAAAATCACTGGTAATGCAATGGGAAGCCACACAATGGCAAGAGCTAGATTTTAAAATATTATTAAGGTGAAATGTGCAAAATGGATGGTGGAGAGTCTCAAATGGAGGTGGAGTTAGCAGGATGCATCAATAGTAGATAGTAGTGTATGTATGCATTGTTTTCTTTTTCTGACATAACACAAAATCCAGAGGAGGCAGCCATCTGGGTAGCTGTAGTTCTGTTGTAATTTTTTTTTTTTTTTTTTTTGCTCCTCATGGTCAATATTAATCTCAAGTATCCAGCCTTTTAAAATTTAAGCAGAGATAATTAAGGAGACCAAAGAATGAAAAGGGCTTTTATAAACTGGCTCATGATTTTCTTAACGATTTATTGAGAAATCACACTTAAAAATTTTTACACGCAACTTAGGAATAAGTGCTACACATATAATTCATGTATACATGAATGATTATGTCTAACTTTTGAGCTAGACACACTGATTCCTTTATCAGAATTCGTCTTCATAAGCTTCCGTTTTTCTTGTGTAGGAAACAGTAAAAATAACAACAATAACAGTGATGACTAGTTATTTTGTTTTGGTGAGCTTCAAAATTAAATGAGATGGTACACATAGAACATTTAACATAACACATGGCATGCATTAAGTGTTCAATAAACCGTATTTATGAGAACGTAGCTTCATGAAGGTAGGAATCAAGTATACATCATGCACATGCTCAGAATTTGTTAAATTTTAAACAAATAAATGCAAACCATCAACTCTCCTGAAGACCAGAGAGTATAACTGTGGTTTTACTACAGTAGGTAGAGTGTATACATCTGTGTTAAAAATAAAACATGAGAGGGGTCAAGGCACTAACAGGGTGATTTACAAACATATAATTAACCAAGCCCAGATTAAACTCACATTGCATTCTCTGGGTTTTCTGGAAGAAAACTTCTTAGTTGTAATGTTGTCGCTGGAGTATTGCCCGAGTTCAAAAACAGAAATTTTCTTCAAATGATTTTCTGTAAAGACAAGATAACGCAAAACAAAGATACAATTTAACTATAAACCTCAAGGGGTTTGAGTTAGTATTAAAAAAGAAAACCCTGTATAATTTTAGCTTTTTTCACATTAGGGGAATAATTTCCAATCAATTTACATAACAATAATTGATAATATCCATTTTAAGTATGAATTACATGCCAAAAAGCTGACCTTGTCGTGCTACTTTTAATATATCTTGGTTGTGGGTTTTTTTTTTCTTTTCAAAAGCCACATAGGAAAATATGATGGCCACACCTTTGTGTGAAAATTTCAAGTCCTATGATTTCATAGTATCGCTGAAAAAGTTTAAGGCTCTTAATTCATTTCATGGAGACAATAATAATAATAAATGATCCTGTAAGAATTAAAGTTTCTGTAGCCTGATCACTGTATGAGACTTTTTGAAGCGGAGGAGAAAAGGTACATATGACCCCTTGAAGGCCCTTAAAGTTCATGTGAACAAAGTTGGATGCACCATTCTGTCTGCTTGAGGTAAATGAATTGACGTATTCATGTCATAAAAGAAGTAGAGGGAAAAAATAACAAGATCGACTGAATGGGTCAAGAATACTGTAATTCTAATGCAGGGTAGAGGCTTATAAATGAATTACTTAAAGCTTTATTGTAAAATTAGAATCAATAGCATTGAACATAAATGGGATGTGAAGAAATAAAGAAGAAAAAATCAATAAGAGTACTGGGTATCTGCAAAAGAAACCCACTGGATAAGGAAGAAGAGACTAAGTTTGAGGAGGAATATGACAAAAACGCGTTAGACATGCGAAGCACCCGGTAGTGTTTTGTTATCGGTCAAATATACTGTCAACATATTCAAGTTAAGAGGAAAACAACGAAGAAAACCAAGTTAGTGAAACACAAGCACCAGTTTCAAGTTTAAAGGGCAAGGGGCTTCTCTGGTGAAGGTGGTAGAAGGGCCGACCTATGCCAATATGTGAATTCAGAATGAATGGCAAAGTGGATATGGGAAAATAAAGGGAATTTGATACAGGAGTGATGTGTGTGGGACTAAAGAAGGAAGAAGGAAGTTTCATCTCAATTTGAAAAGGGAATATTTGGTATGTTAACTGTCCCAAAGGACTGGGGCTTTATGTGGCAATTAATGGGAATCCGTTGAAAAGTTGTGAATGGGCAAGGATAGGATCATACTGGTGGATTTATGATGGATGGCATGTCAGGCGTTGGGCTGGAAAGAGGAGCAATAATTAGGAAGCTCTTACCATCACTTGGGAGAGATAATGAGAGTGTTTGCTAAGATAGCAACAGTGGGAAGGATGTGAGGACGCCAGGGGAGTAAATTTAGAATAGGTCGGTCACAAGGATAGAAGGAAAGTGGGGGTCAAAAATGATGCCTAGAGTTCTTATTTGGATGACTCCATGAAAAAATCTCAACTTTTGAAAGTGAGGAAAGAAAAAGAGATTGAAAAGTTAGGGTCAAATTATTAGGAAGAAATATGTGGGTTATATGTTATGAGTGTAAAGAGTCTCAGGCAGTAGAGGGCGGTGCTGAAAGCTTTCAGCTATCAACAGCGTCTGGGTGAAGGGAGTTCAGGTGGAGTGGCGTAGACAGAAACCAGACTGCTGTGGGAGGAAGAGGAAGGAGCAGGTGGCGAGAGTCTAGACACCTTCTTCATGAAGCTGGGAAGTCATGAGAGAGGGACAGAGTCAGGAAAAATACAAAATGAATTGACAGACTGTCGGGTGAGGCGTGTGCATGTACGTACATGTGTGTGTATGTAAATGTGCATATTTATATAAACACACATTCCCTCATATCAATGACAATATGTAAACAGCAACACAGATGCAATCCTGTTTGTCTATGCAAATTTCTGATAAACACATGATTTAATATAATATATATAATATACACACATATATATGCTAACCTCTATTTTTCTGGATAAGCATGCTAACCAACTGAGCTGTATCTGTAACGAATCCTTTTTTCAAGGATATAAAATCAATGTTTTGAGATGTGTAGATAGTTTTTAGCTATAAAAATGGAAGGTTAAATAGTAATTTTCAGTGTCACATTTAATACACTGATAAACACTTTTAAATAATAAAATTAAAAACATTCAATACCAAAGAATAATTATATTACTGTCTTACTTTCTAGGGTATTTCAGTTAAATGCTGCTTTGTCAATTAAAAAATGAAGAATAAAACATTGCTGAAAAAGAGAAAGTTCCCCCCCACTGCTTACATTTTCCTTAAGCTATTTATTTTTTAGCAATTGGATGATTATTTCCAGTTTCCCATTAAACCTCCATAGGCCTTTGGAATATTTATTTCATGCAGGCTTTTGTCTTACTGTTGCGTTGCTAAGAATTTGTTTAGTGAAGAGTTTTGTATACCGAGAATTGACATTCATGGGAGAGGGAAGCCCTCTCATCAAGCAAAACAAATCGGCACTAAATTCATAAATTTAGTAAAACAAAAATGCTTTTTCTCTGTTTGCAAACAGAGAATATCGGCTATAATTGAATAAATGAACATTATTTTTCATTGATAATCATAACTGTACCTCAGATATTTTACTTATTAATTCATTCATCATCTAATACTTATATTGTGTCTGTGTCTACCATGTGCCAGGTACTATTTAGTTGTTAGAGAGTGCATCAAAAACATATGTATAAAAAACCTTTACCTTTGATGGCTCTGTGATCTTGAAATCACAAATCATATCCAAAAATCTAATTTTTAAAATGAAAGCCCCCTTTCTCCAACCCAAGCCGAGATACTCCATCTCCCAGGCTATGACATCTTATCCTGGGACATATGCCATTTCCTTTACAGATACAAATACAGGTTAAAGGATTTACTTAGCTGTTGCCTATCAGGAAGGACTTGCAAAGTGATAGTATCACCAATGCAGGGTGTTTTACAGGATGAGGAAAAAAGTGCATGAGTACCTGCGAGTCTGGCCCAGTTAGAAGTCATCTTCATTCTTAAATTCTGCAAAGCTTCCACTTGGATGTCTGGATTTGTTTCGGGCTTTGCGCCCTTTGTTTGGAGTTGTTGGCTCAGCGCCCTCCGTTCAGCTGTCAGGGCAGTTCTTTCAAATGTTAATTTTTACAATCTCTTCAGCTTTTCTGTTTTAAGGGGCAGGGTGGGCAAAGTAACAAAAATAAATATTTCTTTTTAAACAGGGAGGAAAAGAAAGGAAGAGAGGAACCAAAAAGCAAATAAGGCAAGGTTACAACAAGGGAAGCCAGTCAGGCTGGATTTAATCCACTTACTGTACCTTTATTTCTGACTCTGCTGGGAGTTTTTGAGTATGGGGATGGGCCGTTTCCTCTCATAGAGTTCCAGTGATCCTGGCAAGATCCCACCCTGCCCTGCCCTCATTGACACAGGCTTTAGGGCATTACAGTAAGGCTGTTCTGAAAGGGAAATGCAGGAAAGAGAAGTGAAGGACAAAATTAATAATATTAATAATAATAATAATAATAATAATAATCAGAAGAAATCATGTTCACTCTTCTACCTGGGAATATCTCTCTCATTTGTAACTTGAATGGAGTTTAGAATTTTCAAGGTATAAAGTTATTTTCTAAACTGAGAAATCCAGGCAGTGAGACATATCTATACTTTCATTGATTCTTTTTACTTACTACACGTATAATTTTGTGAGAAAATACTTAATCTTTTATCATTTACTGGTCTCAATATTACATTTACACACATGAGTATATGTATAGTTGTAAAACACATTTGATGTAATTGATAGAAATTCAGGTTTAACTGGTTTACACAAAAAACATATTGGGTTAGGGAATCTGAAACTTAGGAAAAAGACATTGTAATGTCAGTGACCATGGGGTCCAAAGGCTGGATCTTTCTCAGAGTTCTCTCTTGTTTCTTTTATCTGTTGTGTGTTGGCTCCATGTTTCTGTGTGGAAAGAGCAAGGCATTGTTATACATGCTCTATCATATAGGAAACACACACATGGCAGAAATGGGTCTTGCATTGTCAGAGGCAGAAAGAAAAAAAATTTTGGTGTAAATTTTGGCCTAGCATGGGCCCTTTGCTCATTCCAATGTCAATAATTGTAGCCAAAAGTAGGGTTTGGTATGTTTAAATTGTATAGTCTTCTAATGGCCAGAATTCGATCATCACTTATAGAGGCTTACCAGCCAAATCCAGAACTTGGTCACTATATACCTCACACAGTTTCTGTAAAGATTACTTTGATTATGAAAAAATAAAATTGGTCACAAATAGAGAGATGACAGATGGACAAACAACACTATTAAATAGAATTTAAAGAGCAACTTATTTCTTTTTTTGTTTCCTAAAAATCTGGGCTAAATTTTCTGTACCTTAATTAAATTTAGGTAGATTAAATATTTTTTCTGATTTATTTTAATTATAAGAAAAGCTTTATGAATTCAAATGTGCAATGTAGTACGTAACTTTAAACTTAATGCCTGTCCAAAGATTTTATTATCCGTGAATCCATGTCCCCAAGATTCCTGAGAGATTTGTTTTTCTCAGATTCAGTCTTCTCAACCAATAGTTTTCTAATCTCTGAACTTCACCTGGAGGAGAAAGGCGATTCAGTCAAAAGGGGACAAAGTGGCAGGTCCTACAACAACATCCTCCTCATATCTCTGAGGAGTGTGCAACAGAACCTCGGAGGCCTGCAGGGTGTCAAAACTGACTTTTCAGTAGGTTACACAGCACTTTCCTCCAACCCTTCTCTGCAAGAACTTCCAGCTGCAGTTCCGCTGACTCAGGAATGTTTTCTTTGGCAGGGCATTTCCAAGTTCTTTCCCATCCCTCAGCTCTTGTCACCCTTCAGATGAGTCACTTGCCTCCTTCCATTGCCCTTCTTGAACAAGGTCCCTTTGTAGAGGGTTCAGGTTGCCTGTTTCTCATTTGGTCGGTGTGAAAAATAAACTGTAGATGTATAATTGTAGAAAAGTTATGAACATATCTGTCTTCCAAGTATATTGTGAGCGTATATGAAAGATTTGTTTAACTTATTAATAAGGGATCAGCAGGATTATAAAGCCAGTGTAAAGACAGTGACAAGTGAAGACTATAGAAATGCTGAAAAAATATATACATACATTAGAAAAAAAAACTAATGTCCTAAAGATCATTGAAAACAGCCATCAAGGTTGTCTTTTCTGGTAGAGAGAAATAATTTGCACTTCTATTGGACAACAATCTGAAAGTAAGCATGTATTCTCATAGACTCTCAACTCTGATGCCGGACACCATAATTAGTCATATTCCAGCACATAACGGTTGAAGAAATTCTAGGCTTTCTTTTGCGTTGTTTTCAAGTTTTGCAAAAATTTCGTACGTTTCTGTATATCCCTGTTGCTCCTTGACGACGAGGTTCCTCTGCATGTCTTTTTGTTTTTGCTGACTAAGGAAATGTAGCCAATCCCTGTGCCTTAATTTACCTGGACATAAATCATGTTAAATTTTTCGACCATTCTCAAATGATCTAAGATGGGAAAAAATGCTCCTTCCTTTCCCAAGAAAAACTATAGTGATGGAAGAGACTCCCAAATATAATCTTCAAAAGACCCTGCCTCAGTTTCTCAAGCTGTTGAGTAGGCTGAGCTGTTGAATGACTTCTATCATCTCCCACGTTCCTATCAGAATGTCTTGCTCTACAAGGTGAGAGTAGGTGCCTCCTGTCCTGTTGATCTCATCCTGAAGTACTTCTGTGGAAAATATCAGACAATGAAAATTCCATCCCACATCTCTTATAAATCAAGGTCTCTGTATCAGGACGAACTGACCCCAAGAGCGAGTACCTCCCTCATTCTTGTGCCCTGAAATCATCTGTTGACTCACCGTGGTTCTTCTGCTGTTCAATAAAGCACCTGGTATTTAATAGTTTCTCCCTAAATGCTCGTAACAAAACCTTTACCATCTTCACTCTTTTTACCGCCCAGTTTTAAGTGGCACATGGGGCTGTTTAGTCTCTTTAGAGATTTTCTTTTCGCACTTGCCCTTCCCTTTCTCCCCCTAGTATTCTGCATCTCCTGTTCTACCACCTGAGAAGCTGCTCTTCCCCAGTCATATGGTGAAGAACCTGCCATTTGCCAAGCAGATTTGAATCTGAATTGACAATGCAAGTATTCACGTGGGAGATTGGAGAAGTTACTAACCTTCGAAAATTTTAGTTGTCTTAGTCTAAAATGAGGATGATGGAAACTTCATAGGATGTCTTAAGATTAACAGCGGTAGGGAACATGCTGGGCTTCCCCTCTAGCACGTGCTCCCTTAGTGACAGCTCTCTGTCTTGATGGTGAATCTTTGCTCTGTACCTTCCTGCTCCTGTACAAATTGCTATTTTTTTTTCTTTTGTTCAAATGCTATCCAGCACTCTTCTTTCTCCTCACGGCTTTGCTTTTTGCGATGTCAGTTGCCTGTGGTCATCTAAGTCCAAAAAAAAAAAAAGTTGTAAGTTTTAAGTAATCATTATAATATAGTGTCACACAGGTTCGATTTTATTGTTACTGTTTGCAATTGATTATTCTGCTTAATTTGTAAATTAAAATTCATCATCGGTGTGTATGCATAGGAAAAAAGTGCATATCCACTTGGGTCTAGGTGAAGTTGGAGTATTTACTAAACTAATTGTCTTTATTCATGATGGCTTTCCTCTTCACTATAAAATAAATACTTCAGATTTAGCTCTGAATTCCTGTGTCTGTGTTTCCAGAGAACATTTGCATTCTCCCATTTTGCTAATTATTCAATATATCACCATAAGTTATTTTAAAATCGGGCATTTTTGTAAAAGAAGAGAGATGAGATGAAACATCGTTTTATTTCATTCCTGTTCACCTGAATTCCCATAGCTTTGTTTTCATGTATCTTTATGGTCTACACTTGTTGATTAAATTCTTTATTTACTTATCCACCTTTGTCCTGTTTATGGTGTATTTTTATGACAGCTGCACTAATTTATTGATACTTGTTTGTATTATAATGAGCTATAGCAAGCATTCCATAGATTAATTTGAATGAAGATTATTTTCTGAATTGAGAATGATATCATGCAAACGGTTCATTTGATACACATAAAAGAGGCAACAATTTATGCAACTTTTGAATGAAGGAAGAAGTGAGTAAATGCAGGGATGAAATTTAAGATTATTGCAAATAGGCCACTTACATGCTTAGTTATAGTTTTTCCAGCTTGCTTCTTCCATCCATTTTATTAGTTATTTAAGGTATATTATTTTTATGACACAATTATTTAAGACTCAACATTTAATTTCTAGTTCCACTTTTGATTGGGAAATTTGAGGCAAGTTGTTTGTTAGGTATCAGGTTCTTATATATATGAATAAAAGAATGCTAGTGTGTTAACTTGGTGAGCCTGGTGCAGCTGACTGAATTATCTCAAGGTGCATATTAGCATCCCATGGTACTAGCTTCTGAAAAATAGACATTGCTAGAAGTGTTCTAATATGTCAAACTCATGTATTAAATCACATGGAACAAAAGTAAAAAGTAAAAGGATTAGTATGACTCATCAAGCAGCTGTAAGTTTCAAACATTATATTTCTATCCCTAACTTATCTTAAAAGAACCAATTAAAAACATTGCTTCAGATAAATGAAATGGATACGTGAAAGATTAATATCTAGAGCTCAAAATTTAAGCTTTTACTTTTAACTATTTACAAAATATGGTATATAATATTTATAATAACAACACAAATCTAAACTATTTAGAAGTTTCCACAATGAAAAAAATGCATGTGGGTGAATAAGGTTTAATATGAAGAGATGGTCAAAAGAATTATAGGAGACATGAATAAATAGAAAGAAAATATGTTCGTGACGGAAAGATTCATATTCCAAATATATTGAGCAATTGCAAATTTAAAATTTTATGTTATTTTTATGAGATGCAAATGATTCCCTTAGAAGAAAGTTAGGTGACCAAATTATCATGTTTATTATTTACTAAAATGCATAGAAGTACACACATTTGATCACTTTACATGTCTTAACATGCTTAATCCTAACATCTTGAGGAAGTATTACTGTTTTATTCTTCTTAAGGATAAGGAATAATGATTATGTAACTGGATTCAGATGACACACAATTAATAATTGTGCTGCCAAGGTTTTAGCCCAACAAACCTACTGTACTTAGCTTGAACCTCCCATCAGCATAATAAACTGCAAAGAATTACTATAATATCATAAAAAGGGTAAACAGTAGGGAATTTATCCATTAGATATATAAACATATAAGGAAGCATCACTAAATAGGTTCAGGTCACACACCATACATGTTAGATCCAGATTGAATAAAAAATAAATGGAAAAATAAGTAGAAATATTAATAGAGCACACAACAGTAGAATTGTTAAGTACAATGAACTAGAGTAGTCCATGTTAGCCGAGTTCCTCTTCTGTGCCAGGCATCGTAGTGCATAGGTGCTGTGGGGCTGAGGATGGGCACACACATGACCAGTCCTTGTTGGATAGGCACAGACATTATTCTGGCAGTGGGCTACTATGAAGACCGCTGAAGGAGATTGCTGACCTAGAGGCCAGGCTTGGGGCAGGCGTCTCTGAGAACACAGGAGCTGATGTCTGAAGATACAAAAGCTGAGTAGAAGGCATCCAGTTTGGAGCAGGCCAAGCGAGGTGAAGGGGAAACAGTGCAGCATAAATATCATATACTAAGGTCGTGGATGGATTCAAAGTGGGTCTACTAAAACTTGTTCAAAAGGGTTAATAAGTAATCTATAGCATTTGACGAATATATGTGTCTAACGCTATAGATAAGTGAATCGGAGAAATGAAGAGACAACTTGTCAAGATGGACATAATGAATATTAAAATATCTAATAACATTTTTATTCATGGGTGAATTAAAATTTATAACAAGTAATAAATATTAATTAAAAATTTAGCAAATATTAAACATGAATTTCAGAGTGAGCTAGAGTTGGCATTGCAGTGAGTTTGAATATCATTTTAGAAACCATTTTGGTAATATATAACAGAAACTTAACTAAGGTAAATATTACTTGACTTTGTTCTATTTATCAATTGAACTTTATACCAATTTGTTCATCTAAACCAAGGAGAGGAGTTACTGTTCCAAACAACAAGAAGAAAATCCGTATTATACGGAATGGACAAAATAAAATTATGAGATGGAGCTTTTAAGATATATTATCATTTTCTTTTGCAAATTAAAAACAAGTACTTTCCATAAATTGTATAGTAAATTTATCACATAAGTAATGAGGACATAATATATGTGTAAATACAGATATACAAAAGGAGAAATTGTAAATTCTTTCTAGCAATTTATTCTACTTAGGTAATACCTACTGGAAAGAAAGATTAAGAAAAAAAAACTTGTTCAGAAAACCATGTTCAGTTTTTATCAAGGGCTCTTTTGAAAGCATTAGTTTTCTTTTTGCTTTTGTTTCAAAAATATTTTGTATGTGAAAGTGGAGACTAAACTAGTTACTGGAAGGGAAAGTTCCCTATTTCCTGGAGTTAATTATATGTTTAAATAGAAGGAGTGATACTCATGGTGGGCAATTTGTTTCCCATTCCTTCTCCCTAGGGAATAATGAATTTTCAGTAATTTAATTGTACAGGATAAAATGGAAAAATCTTGATTTTTTTCTGAAAAATCCTTCAATCTAGCATTATATGTATATTTTAAAACGAGATATATACCATTTTTGAGAGTTTTTACTGGGCTACTTGATTTTACCCCATTTATATATCGCTATCATTGAAATGACCACCTGGAATTAGGAGAAACAGAAACAATCACGTACAAGACAAAGGAGGAGGGTGTTTTCCTCTCTCTCCTTCTCATTCCCGGGTCCCACTTCCGTTCCATCTGATGTCCCTAGAGTGTGGACTCGTCGCTTCACATTTAGATCACCACAGAGCTGTGACAGTTCTTTCTCCCCTCAATATGCTTTACAAAATGTCACCAGATCTTACTCAAATATTCCTCACCATCTGCAGAGTAAAAATAGAATTGTTTTAAAAGACATGCATACATAATTCTCTTCCTAACCTTATTTAACTTGGCTCCTCTAGTCACCAAGATCAATGAAGTTACAGTAGTTATGTTTATTTCCCAATTCACATTCATTCACATTTTAGTCTTTGTAGTATAGTTCCACGCTTCCTGAATGGTATATTATTTCTAATGGGGGCCATCATACTCCTCCCAGAATCAGTAGCTTAAGACAATGCAATTTTATATTACAGTTCCGAAGGTTAGAAGTTGACTGTAGTGGGCTGAATTCAAGATTACCCTCTAGAGACTTCAGAAGAGGTCTACTGTCACTCCTTTTGAGCTCTTAGAGACTGCCTGAATTCTTCGACTCACAGCCATGAGAAAATCAGACAGAAAAGCAACTAACTAATCTTCATGATTGGTCATTACTGTACCATTGGTGGTGTGCACAGGTGCAGTCATTCTTTTAAAGAAAGAGCAATCAGTGTTTTTAGGATGCAGTCCACCTTTGAGAAGTATTTTTTTTAACACAAAGAATAAGATTTTACAAGTTTCACATTTATATAAAATAGGTTGGGTTATACTTGATTTACATAAACAGTATATGTAAAATAACTCTGAAGTAGGCTCCAAGAACACCATTCTATTTTGTGTCCTGGAACATCCGTGCTTTCTTTGTTGTGGTCAGGATTTCACTGCTCTTGGGGGGAAAGTGAATCAAAGAAATGGTTCGTCTGGACAATGTTGGTAATGTCCTTTTTATTTCTAATTAAAGAATCATGGCTGACCCTGTGCTCAATTCCCCAAAACAGAAATATAACGGTAATAGTAGTAACAATATCAGCAGTAGTGACATCTGAGGGACTGAGCTGAAGCAGGAGATTTCTCGGGAAAAGCGGCTGTTTTTGCAGCGTTTGCTGTCAGATGTGAGACGGTCACAGAGCTCAAGAGGGATCCAGAACCCGAGTTTCAAGGAGGCTTCCCTGGGCGCTCTGATCGTTGGCCAGGTTTAGAACAAAGATCAGAGCACCCCCGTGGCTGTGCTCAGGACACAGCACGGCTAAGCACCAGGCAGCTCCATGATCATTTCTCTTGGCCTCTAAAACTATTTCTTTGCGGTAGTCTCTTGAAACTTAAATATTTACAGAATTTTTGAGGTATTGTGTTTTTCTTATAGCTGACTTCTTGAGTAGACTGTAAGCCCCTTAAAAGTGAAAAACAAGTCTTTTAAGTTTTTTTTTCCTTCTAAATCCAGATCCAGAATTCCTTCTGTGCTATGCACAGTCTTCACAATTGGCATTTTTAATCTTAGGTGAAGATTTATATTTGAAATAGAGGCTTGTCTTAAAACAAACGCTGTCTAATATGCTAGACACCATAATTAGGAATTTAATGTCTGTCTTTCTACAATAGAACATTCGGTCCATGAGGCAAGAGAAATTTGTCTGTTTTTTCTTTGTTGATTTGTAATTCATACACAGCACTTGGGTATGCTTTATGCTTGAAACATTGGGGGTTCTCAGAGTATAGTACCCTGAAAAGTAGTCTCAATGTGTTAGAAATGTTGATTCCTGGGCCTCATTGAAATTTGTTAATTCTAGAAATCTGGGCAGTAGAGTCTCGCGGTCTGTGATTTGACTAGTTTTCCAGATATTTCTTATTGCTGCTACTGCTTGAGAATCACTGTGCTGAATGGTGCTGAATGATGACAGATGGGAGTCAGTTTCTGTTGGTGGTATTTTTTTATTAATACAATCATAGCAATTTCTGGGTTAAATTGGGTAAAATCACTTGGTATAATTTGTTTTTCTAATATGACTCCGAATAAACACGAGAAAAAGTTCTAGTTCACTATTTTGAAAATTGAAAACATACGTTATCCTAAATCATGTGTCTCTATGGACAAGTAGTGGATATGTTAAAAATGACATGAAATAATTAATTTCAGTTTTAATTGGGTCTTAGCTGAAACTTTAAATTAGTTCTAAGAACTCTTTCCTATGATTTGAAAACTTACAGAAATTATGAATCAGTTTATTTCTTGACCTTTCTCTTTTCTCAGACTTTCAATGCTTATTTTATTAGGTTTAATTACTCTATGCCCCCTATATCCAGTCATAATACATATAAGTATCTACTTCAAATCTGATGCCTGGTACACGGTCTCTGCTCCTAATTAGCTGGAGTAGAGAGTGTATTTCAGTTTCAGAAATCATGTATATTCTGTGGTCATGAAAAAACTGAAAACTCCCTCTTTTACTATCTGTGCATGAAATTATTAGGATCTTTTCCAGGATGAGCCAGTGTCTCATTATTCCAGAAAAAAAAAGTCTGTTCTTGTGCCCTGATATAAAATAGCATCCCTCGTTACTGCAGGTATTCTGGCTTGATGGTAATTTTGTGGCATTCTGCTCATTAAATATGTAGACCTGTATTCACTACCTTCAGTCTACTTTACAATGTATAAGGATGAATAAGTAATATCACATTGTATATTGACAATTTCCAAGTATATTGTAGAATCTCTTGATGTGCATATATACAAAAAGATATGTAGAGAAAGTAATGAATATGCTAATTTGCTTATCTGTAGTAATCATTACACCATTATGCACTATACTGAAAATCAAACCATCATGTTGTACAATAGAAATAAGTCTTGCAAAACTGAGGTAATAAACACGAAGAAAAATAGCCGAAATGGCTAAAATCAAGGTTATAATTATTCTAATATTCGTTAGGAACATTGACTTTGGAAAAGTCATTTAAAAAGCCTACACACTAGACTTTTCAATACCACAATAAAGGTGAAGAAATTTTTAATGTAATATCTATTTAAATGAGTGCTACATACTTTACTAGGAATTTCCACCTATTCGTGCGATATATTATTTGCATTAGATTTTAGTTAAGTCTCTTTCTATCTGAATGCCAAATACCAATATCAGTTTTCAAACTTGGCGTATTCCGCAGTGTGCATCACCAGGTTGATAGTATAGTACCGTCACTATAGGCAGGAAAGTGAAATTACAAACACATTACTTTGACAGAATTTTTTTAATGGGTCCAGTCTCCTCTCTCACTTATTTGACCTCATGAAGATGCAGTCTCAGATTCCGAACGTCCACTCGGTTATTCTGACCTAACCCTGGGTAGTATGGTATTTTGTGGAGCTATTTCCACAGATTGTGCATCACAGCCGATTTTGCCTTACATCATGTTTTTAGGCAAACCAATTATATTGAGATATAGGTCGCAATGATAGCAAATAAGATAAAGGATTTATTCTTATTGAGTAAACACTTTTATCTTACTAATCACATATATTGATAATCTTCAGTCCTTTTAAAATAATTCAGATAGTATATTAAACTGTGGCACTACCATGAACCGTGTTTTGCTACTTATTTATTCGAAATAATTTTAGGGCATGAGTCATTTTTTAAAATTTCAGTTACTCTTGCATGTCAGTTTATCAAAACTGTAAAGTGTATTAATGGAATGATATATTATCCTCTAGGTTTTATTAGCACCTATCATTTAAATAAAAATAAGTTATTGTTCATTGGTGGGAGTGCCTGATCTTTAAAACAATCTATATTGGGATTTTCCAAGATGACTTGTGTTGTGTGCTGAATTATATAGTTCATCTAGACTATCAGCCTTTGTCACGTGTGTTTTTTACTTACTTGATTCATTTTCACAATTGTTTCCTCTCCCTATGTGGTCCACCGAGCAAGCCTGTTTCTGGCCGCCTGTTCACAGCAGTGGTGTTGGCACCCACCCTAACCGCCATGGCCAGAACAACTGTGTGGCATTCCACATGTATAACAAAAACAGCTGGCACAGACACATTGACCTTTGCATGACACCCCATGGAGGCGGTTTGTATACATAATCATGGCCACAGCCTGTTTGGCTTGTTCAAGGTCACATAACAAGTGTGGGTTTCATTACAACTTGGAGTCCTTCGGTTTCTAGTTTGGAGTTGACCTTCACAAAACCAATTTTAACTGCCTTTGTTTTTCTTCTATAAATGCTTTAGGAGATGTCTTAGTCTTAAGGAGATTTTATGGAAAAAAATTAGTACCAGTCTAACATCACATTCCTTAATGAGTACAAATGAAACGTACATAAACTCGGAAGAGCTACATGATAGCATGTCTTCCTTAAGCACCAATTGGATTGTATGATTTGTTATAATACATATTGAAGCCAACCATGCAAGTGTGACAATATTTGAATGCTGTGCAAAGCCACGCACAGTTTCAGAACTGTAAATTTTTAATAGATAAGATTTTGTGAGTCTAGTTTGAGATTATGTGGAAACTTCAGGAACAGAATCTTCTCCTAATTTTCTGAGTGCCAAGTACATGCGTTCTGGTGGAAAAGTGAGAGGCTGGCAATAGCCATGCCAAGGATTTTTTTGCATCTTATTTTGCAAGTTATATACTTTCAAAGGCTACATGGATTTTATTGGAGAGAATGTAGTCCTAAATTGATAATTGCCCCTGTCTATATTGAAACAAATATCAACTGTCTTCTATTAGATTGAAATTAGCATCCTTCAGCACACACATAAATATCAATGTATCATACTACATGTATGCCATGTGCAAGGATTTTTCTATACATATGTAGTATATTAATCTTTGTGACCATTGAGTTTCTTTCAAGTTTTTACCTGTCTTTATGGCACTATTTTCTACTTGGAGTTATATATTTGATTTGGTTAGTTTTTCCTAGAGCACAACCATGTCAAACACACACATACACACACACACACAGACACAGAAACATGCATGCTTGTGCATATGCACACATGCACACTCAGAGTTATTAAAAAAGCTAAATCCTCAGTGAATTTGAAAATGCATGCATTGTGCAATAGGGGTTTGCGAATTGATTAGTAAGTCTTACCGACTGAATTATTTAAAGCCTACAAGAGGTTCTGCCTTGGGAAAGCAGACCAGAACTATTAGTACTTCAGGGCACCGCTTATAGTTGAGCTGTCTCACTGCCCACTTTTCAGTGGAGCACCTGACATCCCTGTTATTTACTGGAGAGTTCTTGATGTTCTTGAGAGATGCACATTTTACTTTCATTTCTTAAAACATAAGGGTGATTTTTTTCTTTGATTCTATAGTCCTGAAAAATATTAAAACTCTAATGCACCTTCCCATAATGTGCATCTGTGAGAGTAAACTTTAGACATATTTGTCTTTGTTTTCTGATATAAACAATTGAAGCATAATATCCTCAGCCTCAAACAAACCAAATCATTAGATAAAATTAGTAGCACTTAAATTGAGGATGTCTAAAAACAGCACCTGGTACCCTTGAGCATTTGGAGTGATATAAATACAATCACTGGGAGCATTTCAAACCACAGAATTTTTGGCTTCTATACATAGTCGGAGGGTTGTTGGGTTGCTGTCCTTGTGGTCCCTACTAAAACGCTTATGTTTAGAAAAGACACAATTCAAAAGTCATGCTTCTCCCTACTCCTTCTTCAAAGTGAATTTATATTTGTATCTCATTTGTAATGTCTGGTTCAGTTTCCAGCCAAGTAAGCAAACACACTTTCTGAGGAGTGATAGCAATTCTGTATCTATTTGTTTGCAACATGTCTGACAATGAGTCAGAAACCTTCATGTTTATATATAAGCCTTTTCAGACTGACGAAGCATTCTGGAATCATTTCCTGCCTGTCTTACAATCTTAATAATCTAAGAAAAGTAACCTCAGTATTTCCAGTCTTCCTGTTTAAAATAGAAGAAGAGGTAACATGTGTTGCACAGAGAAAATCATGTCTTTTATGTCATTAAGTTGAACTGACTTATTACAAAATCCTGTTTAATTACAGGTTTCATTGCATCACCACTCCCAATGTTGCTTATGCCTACAGAAACATGGCTACTCTACTTAACAGTAAATCGAAGTTTATTCTTTCTAAAAAATAAATAAAGGTCTGTGAAATAAATTGTGCGTAGATGAGCTGCATCACCAAGTGTGAGAGGTTAGGAGGACTGGCTGGCAAGAATATTAAGACTGTCCCAGGGGAAACCATACCCATTTAAGGAAAGAACATTACATCATCTGTGGTTTTATTGTCGATCGCTGTTTTCTCATAAGAAATTCACTGTAATTGACAATCAGACTGGTAATGCACAAGGTACTGTGGTTTGAATGCTTAACTGTGCCTTTCATGATAACCTAATGAACCAGAATTTTAAACATTTAATCAAGAGAAACAGGGTTATTGACGTAAGTAATATCCGAAAATACGAAAATGAATGAAAAAATAGTAACTTCAGCTGTAGAAAATGGAAAATGGATATACATTATTTTCTTAAATGTACACATACATTCACAGAAATGTCACACAAATAATTAGCCTGAGTTGCCTGGCATTGTCAGTTTCGTGATGTGAAGATTTCAGTTGACCTAACTTGTTTGACAAACTACAAATTGTAAAACAACTTCTGTTAAAAAAAACTGCATAGAGCTTGCTCTGAGTAACACTGGCTAATTATAAATATACATATTTAAGTTAAAAACACATGTTAATGCACTTAGGAGAATTCTTAGTCTTCAGTAATTAGGAATTTCCAAGCAATCAGAAACCACAGACTTGTCTCACTGAGAATACATTGTTTGACCACATTGACAATATAGTGGTGGACATTTGAGAAATATTTGGTACACTCATGGTACCAGCTTGTCATCACTATAATAAAACACCTGAAATACATCCACTTCATGGAGGAATAGTTTGTTTTGATTTACTGTTTCGGGGGCTTCAGTTCCAGTGCAGGCATTTGGCTCCATTGATGCTAAGCCTGTGCTCTGGCAGACACTTCATGGCAGGGAGGTGTGGCCAAGGAAAACTGCTCCCCGTTGGCATCCAGGAAGAGGAGAGAGGAGACAAGCTGAAGGAAAGACATGGCCTTCATGGGCATGCTCCTGGGTGCCCATTTCCTTCCAGCTAGGCTCCGTATACTAATGCCTCATTCAGCAAAGACTCATCAGTGGGTAAATCCATTGATGGGATTGGAACTTTCATAATCCCACCTACCAAACATCTCATTCATGTACGTATTTTCTCTACCTCATTATCTTTAACCTCTGTAGAACTCAAAACACTTTTTACTATGACTTACAACTGCTCGGATCAAAGATTTTTAACCTTAGTATATGTAAACATAACTTGAAGTAATTCAAAATGTGTTTGTCCGCCCTCTAGAAACAACTGAATCAGAATTATGGGAATGGTCTCTGACCTCCCCATTCTGCTTACTGTCTTTCCTGTTCCCATTAACCCCCAGCCACGCCCTAAGCTCAAGTCGTCCTTTCACTCCTCTCCAAAATTACCAAAATGATTCTTGCATTAAAGCTTTTGCATTTTCTGTTCTCTTCAGTTATCTTTCTCCTAGTTTTCCTTTTTTTTTTTTTTAAAGAAGTTTTTCTTCTTAATAGGGTTTGGCTCAAATGTCACCATTCCAGAAAGGATTCCTTAAGTCTTTCTGCAAGTCATGCTTTATCACCATATCCTGCTTTATTTTTTCACAGCTTTATCTAAAAAACAAACAAACAAACAAACAAAAAACCAGCTGCTTGTACACTTGTTTGATGTCTATTTCAACTACTGAAAAGGTTCCACATTGTAAGATCTTTATATTTTTCACCATTGTCCAGGCTCTTGAAGCAGTGAGGAACAGAGCTATGTACACACTGGATAAAGTTACCCTTCCTACAAACATTTATTAAGCGTTTACTATGTTCCAATCACTGTCCTAAGCAAAGGGTATAACACAATTAATAAAATACTTAGAGTAAATGAATAAATGTAAGTATTATGAGTACCCAGTGGACAGATTTTAGCTGAACTTTTTTTTCAGGGAAGTTTCCTCCTCCTCCTCCTCCCCCCCTTCTTCCTCTTCCTCCTTCTTCTTAATACTGTTGAGTTTTACACCTGCAATCAAATAAATCCACAGAAATGTATTCAGAATTTCCAGGATTATAATTTAGCCTAGTGGAAAGAACACAAGGCCTGGTACCTAGAATCCAGATCCTAACCCTAGCTCTACCAATGCTGGTAGGCAATAAGTTATCACACAAGGCAGATGATAGGTAATTATTACAAGCAAAGAGCTTGGAAACAATTGATTCCAAGGATAGAAACTTACAATGCATTCATCTCTGTTACTCAGTGTTTTCTATATAAGACGTAGAGACTGGGGATCAACTAAGGCAAAAATAGAAAATTTGTACATTTAAACAATGAACAAGATGTGTTTTAATTGATAATAGCCATGGCCACCATGATTTCTATTTTCTTCATTCTTAGTTTTTGATGCTCCCATGGGAGACACAATGAGAATGACTCACCTTTCTCTCGTTCCCAGAGCCAATTTTTGCAGTGTTCTAGTCTGTTCTGGGCTGATGACACTGGAATCCCTGACAATCTGGTTTTCTACTAATAGGTCTTTCAGGAATATAGAGTGGTTTGTGACAATATTCTTGACTCTTCCATCCTCAGAGCTAAGGAATGATTAAGAGGAACAGATACATGATAGTACTTCTTCTGATTGCTATTCATAAATTTTTAGTTTTATTTTTGCCTCTTTTTCCCACATCAATCTCCTGCTTTGCTGAAGCCAAGCCATTGTTTTTGTTTGCGGTGGAGCATATGCAATTTCAAATCTATTTTTCAGAAATGATTTGATTTTATTGGATGGAAAGCTTCAGCTCAATGGAATTCATTAATTTATCCTTCATTATTACACAGCTTCTGATGTTGACTAACTGAGGAAATAGGTTTGGATGAGTAGCCAGCCAGTCTGAGTGGTCCACTGGGCACAGGCTCCGGTCCCTGGGATCACTAATGCCTAATGCTTCTCTAATTATAGGCATGTCTCATTCCTGGCTCCTTAACGGCCTCACCGCAGGGAGTGACTCCACATCCTGACTGCAAGCCTCCCTTCATTAGCTTAAACTGTACATCATAACCCTTTAGTTTTATGATAACCCAAGGGGCTTGCCCTCCCGGCACCGCAGCAGTGTGACACCCATAGCACGGGAACGTGGAGGCAGATAAGAATTTATGACTTTCCACTTTCAACTGAGAAGGTGAAACTTAATATGATAAAGTTTTTAAAGAAGTTCTTTTTGTCAATAATGGAAATGTGGGGGTTCATTCTCTCCATTTCTTGGCTGAAAGGCCCACCGTAAGATTCTTAGCGTTACTGAAGTCCACTAAAAATAGAGATCTTGAAAATTAAACGAGCCCAGGAAGAGACTTATACTAATTCCAAATTTACTGCCTCTAGAAATATAAAAATACCATTTAGTTTAGGGCTTCCATCTTCTTATTTAAGGTCTGCTTTCTTAACACTAATGGTAATCACATTTTCTACCTTTTATAGAAAACTTTTCATATACTGAGCACCATAAGAGGCAGCTTATATTTTTTGTCACTTTAACAAAATTAATTTTTATGACCTATTAAAAAAGAATTATCTTTCCATTTTTGTATCCTCTAAATATCTAGTGTTTAAACGTTTCATTGTAGAGATCTTTCACTTCCTTGGTTAAATTTATTCTTAAATTCTCTACCCCCCATTTTATTGATATGTATAAGTGCAAAATGTAAGGTTTACAATGAAGTTGAGCATTTAGTGCACCTGTGTATCTTGTCAAGGTGACAAGGACTTTCCCACTCTCCTTTTGTCCCTCCCCTTACCCACCCCTCCCTCCCTCCCCACCTTACCCCCCTGTTTCACTTTGTTTTTCATTTTAAGTTCCATAAGAGTTGTGCTCCGGGGCTCTCATATCAGAGAGACCATTCGATGTTTCACCTTCTGCTTCTGACTCACTTCA